>PITA01018355.1:0-40592 GCA_004023965.1 Spilogale gracilis
GGAACATAAGCCACAGCGATGGTTGCTTCAATAATGCTTTTTTTTTTTACAAGAATATTCACAGCAACTTTATTCTTTTTTTTAAAGTGATCTTTTTAATATTTATTTTCAGTGTTCCAAGATTCATTGTTTATGCCCCACACCCAGGGCTCCATGCAATTTGTTCAATAATGCTTTTAAAGAGGTCTGTCGTACTGCATGCAACAACACACACACACACACACACACACACACACACACACACACACACACACCTATGTGTGTCAGTCACGTGCTATAAACTGTCCCAGCTTCTCCATCCTTCTAACTCCCAACACACGCACAGGCATGTACACGTGCCCAGAATGGGAAATTAGGATTTGGGAACTCTTCCACTTTTTTGAATTCTATGACTAAGAAACAGGGTCCGCAGAGACTTCTGGGGGCCACTAGAGTCTCCAAGACAAAGTACCCTGACTCCAAGTGCCCTCCATGTGTGTCGGTGGTTTGGATGGCCAAGGGAGCACGCCCACCCCGTCGGCGGTGTGCAGACCGCTACAACCCCTCAGTCGTGGCAGAGGGCCACATCTGGCCACAGCAGTTTGTAGCCGCAGGCCCAAGGTGCGCTGGCCACCCAGCAGAGGGCCCCGGAGGCCATGCTGTGGGCAGAGTCTTCACCATCACAGACATCCCCCATCTATGCAGAACTGACTTCCACCTTGTCCTCCCCAGCACAGAGACAAGCCAGACCTTCCCTGTCCTGCCTAGAATCCATCAGCCATTGAGCAGAAAGAGCGATACGGGCTCTGGGCCTGGAGTCCATCTATTCATCTCCAGTCGCCCTCCTCCTCCGCATCAGGACTAATCCTTCTCATCCTACCAGACTCAGTCTATGGCCTCCCATACCCCCATCTGCCCAAAGTCCTATTTGAACCCCCTTGATTCTCTAGTAGGAGAACCCGAGTCAGCACCCAGCTTCCGGGAGCAATGGGAGCGCGGCCCCTGGGTGAGCCAGGACAAGAAAGTTCTCCTGGCACGGGGTCCCAACTGCTGCCTCAGAGACACCTCGTGCTGTGCCAAGAAGGCCCCTCAGGGCAGGGAAACACAGGGGCCATAGGCGCCGGCCAACGTGGGATTCTTTACCCCATGAGTGCTCTCGTGGATTTGCAGCACTGGAGGGCTGTTGCGCATGCTTCTTCTACAAAGAGGAATGGGACACCTTAGCCAGTGTGGGTCAGGGTGTGTATGAACATGTGTGTGACATGGGACGCATGGTGCCATGGTCCCCCAGCCTGTAAATGCCCCCCAATTCCACCACACGTTTCTAAAAGCTCCCTGGGACTGGTCACCCATCCTCCTCTGTATGAGAACCCCAGTGAAGGCTCAGAATCACTGTGTTTAAAAAAGGAGTCCCCACCTCAGCCCCCAGTCCACTGCCCAAACCTCTCCACCATCTACTTCCAAGGGCACCACCCCGCCGGGGCCTTCCCACCCTGACAAATGCTGCACTGTTCTGGATTCTTTCCTCCTGGGGGCCACACCTTCGCTCAGCTCCCAGGCCCTGAGCCTCAGCCTCGGTATCGCTCTGATCCTTGCCCATCAGGGCTCTGCAGCAGGTGTGACGTCCTTGAAGGGCTTCCCGACAGGTCACCCTATCTCCAGCAGGCACTGATCCCGGCACCCCCAGGCCATGCTACTATAGCAGAAATGATGCTCCTTCCCTGTCCTGCCTAGAATCCATCAGTGATTGAGCAGAAGTTTCAGGATAGGGTGCAGACTCCTTCACTTAGCATACAAGACCCTGAGTAAAACTACCCCTCTCTCCAGCCTCTTCTCTGCAGATCTTCCTGTGAAGCATTTGCTTCTGTTAAACGGAATGTTTGGTCCCCGGATGTGCACACTGACACACATCAGCCTGCCTTCTGCCTGTGTGTACACTTCTCTTTCTTCCCCTGGGGAACTTCTTCTCATCCCTCCGTATGCAATCCAATGCTGCCTGCTCTCCTAGACACCCTGCTTCCCAGCTGGACCCCTCTGCCTCCCCCAGGCACAAAGCAACACATGCTTGCTATGTCACAGGTCTCCCCCCAACCCCAACGCCCTGCAATCACACCCAGGATGTGCCTGTGTCCCCTGCAGACTGAAAGGAAGCCTGTCTTCTCCCAGTCCTCAGCACCTAGCCCATGCTCCAATGCCCATTCATTCATTCAACACATACAACACGTGTAACAACCCACTCTGTTCCAGGCACGGTGCTAAATGCTAGAGCTGCAAAGGTTAAAAGAAAGACTCCACTCTCAAGGACCGTACACTTCCGGGGGGAAATCATCAATATAAATAGACAGGGGCGCCTGAGTGGCTCAGTCGTTAAGTGGCTGCCTTCCCGCATTCGGCTCCCTGCTCGGTGGGAAGCCTGCTTGTCCCTCTCCCACTCCCCCTGCTTGTGTTCCCTCTCTAGCTATGTTTCCCTCTGTTCAATAAATAAATAAAATATAAAAAAAGAAATAGACAAAGAAATATATCACACAATATCAGTGAAGGGAAAGTGATATGAAGAAAAATAAAGCTAGGTAAGAAAAAAATCATGATCAGGGGAAGGGGTTTCTATTTTAAATAGACCATCTGGCATAAAATGGTAGCCTTGAAGAAGAGATATGAAACAAATGAAGGGGAAAGTTTGCAGCTATTTGGGAGAAGAGCATTCCAGGTACAGAAGACAGCAAGTGCAAAGGTCCTGAGGCAGGATTGTCCTCAGAGGACATAGTCTCTCTGTAGAAGAGCAAGATGGCTCATGGCAGTAGGGAAGCCAGGTAACCTGGAGCAGGCCATATGGGCTTACCAAGCAGGTAATGGCAAGGGCTAGGGACCTCATTCTGAGTGCTGAGGGGATGTGTGAAGAAGAGAAGAGGGGGAGTGGGGTGCATTCTAGTCTCCTAGGAAACATTTTGGAGCAGCAAGAAAGGCTAGAATGACAGGCAAGGAAACACAATGAATAGAACAGGAAGGAAAATGATACCCCACACTTACAACGATAGTGACCTTACCTTGGCACTCTCTTCTTTAGTGTGATGGTGTCTAAAGGGAGAAAGCAGGGCATTAGAGAGGGGACACTGGAATCAGTGGCATGACTCACTCAGTGCCAGGCAAGCAGGAGCGAGGCAGAGGCAAGAGTGCTCTTCGTCCTTCTCCTTCGGCCTGTTGGAACTTCTCTATCCAGGTCCCATCACTGAGCCACTCCTTAGCTAGGCACATAACTGAGCCTTCCCTAGAGCCTTCCTACCCCCATCACTCCTCATCCCCCTTTGCTTGCCGCTCCTGGACCCTCTTGGTCTAAAGGGATCCAGTACATATCCCACTATGTGACAAAAAGGCTATTTCCTCTCCCCTCCTAATCATAGGGATGCAACAATAATGGTAAGCAAAGTCCCATGACCAATCAACCCCCTCATGCAACTGGGCAGGCTGGCTATCTCGGGAAGCCCCGGAGGGCCATGGCTCCTCTCCCTGATCCAGACTCCCCCTTCTGCTTATCTTCGCAGATAATAATCACATGTTGCAGAGATGCGGTGAGGCTCCTTCATCCTCATCCTCAGGAAAATGTCATGGAAAATTGCACCATGATCCCATTAAGCAGGCTGACAGGGCTGGGAATGATTTTTTTCAAGTCCCATCTTGAGAGAAAGGAGATGCCAATCGCTGTTGTAGTTTCTATCAAAACTCACAAACGACTGCTAGGTCTGTGGGTTGAGCTTGGTGGCAGGTGCGACCAGGACACGAGAAAACATGCCAGGGCTCACATGGGCCCGGCCCTGTTGGGACCGAGGGGGACACGATGCGGCTCCGAGGCAGAGCAGCCCAGTTTATGCCAAAAAAGCAACTCCGCAGCACTTCCACCTCCCGCCCAGCCGCGTCACCCCCGGGATCCGTTTTATCTGTCACATTTCTGGATATGGGAATAGACATTTCTGTCCAAAGCCAACTCCCGTCCTTTCCCCACCTTTCTCCAAAAAAATCTGATTCTTAGGAATGGAGAAGTACAGAGAAGAGGGGAGGGGGAGAGATGGACAGAGACACAGAGAGGTCACTGAGTATCTTTTCAACCCAGTCTGTCAGTGTTTCTCTGGCCAAGTTTCGGAGGGGCCCTTGGGGCCTCCGGGCTGAGGGGACTGTCCTGGTCTGGGTGGGGGAACCAGGCAGGAGGTCGCTGCTCCCTTACCATTGAAGCCTGGGCCTGTGCTTCTCACGTCTGAGGAGTCGATATCAAACAAATGCTTCTTGATCATGCAGATCTTCAGGACCAGGAAGACAGCTGTTATGGCGAAGCCCAGAGCCGTCCCGATGATGGCATACTTGATGTCTGCAGGGCACGGAGGAATTGAACAAGGGGTATCCATCAGTCACCACCCTGCAAAGCTCTTCCACAGCTCCCTTCACACTTGGGGTGAAGTCCAAAGTCACCGGACAACTGCACATTCCAACCAGGGAAGCCCAGGGCCACGTTCACCCCCTACCCCTACCTACCCCCATCCCCTCTTCCTGGAACCCCATCCTGCTCTCTTCAGCTGTGGAGGCATTCCCCAGTGGCTGATGGCTCCCTTCTCCGGCCTCCCATAGCCCTACCTCACTTGCTTTTGCGTTAGTTCATTTACAGAGCACATGTTAAGCCTGCTCCTGGTGAGCATGGAAGCCAAAGGAAAAGATCTGACTCCTTCTTGAGGGGCCTGCCACTAGCAGGGGCAGACAGGGGCGTGCCCTAACGCCAGGTCATGGGCTGGGCTGGCACGGAAGCTCAGAGCCTTCCCAGAGGAGAAGGGATGAAAATGTCTAGATGGCACTGTGCCTGCTGAGGGGAGCCCCTGAAGTGGAGAGGAGCTGGGACCGTGCAGGTGGAGGGAGGGGCCGGAAGCTGGCAGAGTGCATAGTGGACGAGGGTGGCCCTGGGAACTCCGGGGCCCTTTGGAGATGGGCTTTCCAGCAGGTCCGCGCCCCTGCGCTAAAGCTGTGTTAGTCCTCGGGCAGATGTGGAAGAGAGTGCTGCCCTGTTCTGTGATGACCGGTGGGAAACCCACCGTGCTCCCAGCGCACCCCAGCCCCTGCCCCTCTTGCCCCCTCAGCCCTGCACAAAGAGGAATCTGGATGGTCACCTACCAATCTCGGCCCCGGCAGACTTGCCTGTTGCTAACACTGGAGTTCTTCCAACACCTGCAAAGAAAGAAAACCCAGAGTCTGGTTAGAACCAAACTTGTGGCCATGGTCAGACCAGCAGTCGAGGGCCAAAGCCCTGTCCCCAGCCACTGTCTCCCACAGGTCTGGGAAGGCCTGGCACGGGAACTTCTGCTTGGTGTCCAGCCTCAGGAACACAGAGGCGGGCTGCTGGTGGCCACCCAGCATCCTGAAGCCTCGTGGGGATGTCAGGGCCCTCTTTCCAACCCAGGCCAGAAACACAGTTCCATTGAGTTCCATTCAGCCAGCTCTTACACACAGCCTCCCACACTGACTGCTGCCTGCTTCCTTAGCCCCTTCTGTCATTCCCAAGAAGCCTCTCATGCCAGCCAGATGGCATGGCTCCTACTTCCCCACCCAGGCTGGGGATCTACTGCCTCCGGGCCATTCCCTCTGCCCGGCCCCATCTTCTCGCCTCTCCTCCTTCCCCTTGTCTTGGTTCTGTGGTCCCTCCTCCTGAGCCCCACTCCTGGCTCAGCTGTGGGCCCCCGGAGACTGTCATCGGCCACCACACTGCAGGGTGTCAGCGCCCTCCGTCCTAAGAGCTTCTCAGCTATGACTCCACTGGCTGCACCTTCTCACCAACCCCCCTCTGTGCTGCCCGTGCCTTGTGGAGCGAGCTCTACCCCCGGCATCTGGCACAGCATCTGGCAGGAAGGAGGCAGTAGCAGGCGATTGCCGAATGAATGGTGGTGATTGACCACTCTGCAGGGATGCCTCACACTTCTGACCAGAGCTTGAAAGCTTCCACCAAGAGACAGGGCTCAAGCCAGGGCCACGGTACCTGCAGACCAGCCCTCGAAGACCCATGGCAGAGCTGTAGCCTATAGGGGAAGTCATCCAGTGATTGGCCACTGACTTCAAGGCCATACTGGGTGTGGCTCTTGCCTGAATACACTAAACCGCAACAGCTCTGGGAACGAGGTGTTCCTATCATCGCCAGGTGATGAATGAGGACCCAGAGACATTGAAGGCCTGATAATGGGCCCCAAAGCCAAGGGGGGTGGAATGTGGCAGAGCTAGGGTTGGAGCCATGCCTGTGATGCCCTGCCAACACTAATCCCAGGGAGCTAACAGAATGGTGCTACAAGCCACAAGATCAAGGGCTGGAGGGGCTTGAGCTGTGGTGGGTGAATGATGAGATCCAAGCCTGGCTCTAGGTACAAGCTTCCAGGCAAAGGCAGAAGCAGAAAGTGCCATGACCCCTGCTTCTCAAAAGGGAGCAGGTGACTTCATTGGGAGGGGCCAGATCTTCCCCAGCTTAGCTCCAAGAGAAGCTCACCTCCCAATTCCCCACCCATCAGAGCCTGAATGATGACCGAGGGCCACGTCTGCTGACTACAGACAATACTGCCTGGGGTGACGTGTTGGGTGGACAGTCTACAGAGGACATCCTGCTCTGCATGGGTCTGGTGGGGAAGGGATTGTCATAATGGAGTTCAGAATTTGTCTGGTAGCCTCACTTAGTCGATGGTAAAGTTGGGGAGTTACGAAGCAAAAGCACACAGCCTTGCTCTAATCACAAGTCCTCTTGGAAAGTCAATGACTTCTGTCTTTCCATCCACTCACATCAACATCATAGACACCCCACATACAATGTGATTTGGGTCTTGTCGGTTCTCCCAAGCTTCTGCTGAGCTCCATTATTTCTTTACATTCTTTACGTTAAACCTGCTGCTCTAGCTAGGTTGAAAACCACTCCAGTGACTGGACAAAGCTTCTATTTTGCACATGGTTGGGCTGGGCTGTGATGAGTAGTTGTTAGGAGCTGACTTCCAGACTGATGCCCAAAACTGAGAACAGCATATGCCCCCTGCTTACCCTGGCTGCTTTCCTGACACCGGTCTGGTCGCTCTCTTGTCATTACTAGGCAGCAGGCAGGGGACAGGGCAGGGCAGAGAATCAGCAAGTGGGGGCGGGCACAGAGAGGAACAGTCTCTCCCCTGCCCCCTTCACACACAGATATCTTTTCTGGGTCTCCCACTGGTGACCGTCACTCTCCATGTGATGTATGTAGCATAAAAACTTCATATGAGCCTGAGATGAAACTTCAATGAGGAAAGAAGAAAGAACACAGATCAGGAAAAGCAAGGCGGGAAAAGGTCAGAGAGTCAGGAAGAAACACAAAGAGAGTTGGTCTCACAGAGACACGCAGAGGTGGGCCACAGGAGTTCAGACCTCTGGTGGCAGTGACAGGCAGTGACACTGTCCTTAACACTCTGACCTTCCCTGGCAGGGACCCCATGGCTGGAGTTCAGCTCAGCCCTCACTCCTCTCCCCCACCATACACTGGCACATCACTTTCCACGTCCCATTTTGTATTGGCCCCAAGCCCTGAGGTTGCCCCTAGTCCCTGGCCCCAAACAGGCTCTCGGTGCTTCAGGCTCTCCTACTATATCCGAGGACAGGGACTGAGCAAGTGCCATTCCAGCTTCCCGCAGACAAAACGAGGCAGTCCCAGTAATCCCTGCTAGCCAGCTAGATGGCCACTCGGCGGCAGCCTTTCCCCTCCTTGGGGAGGGAACTCCCTCCTTGCAGCCTTCCCTGGCACTCTGCGTCTCTGCCCTGTGCTCTCCCAAGGCCCTAGGTGAGGATCCGTCAGAAGCCCACTGGCACAGCCAACCCTACCCCTGCCTCCCGCCAGGGTCTTGAGCTGGAGGAGTCCCTCCTGGACCATAGACCCCCTGCGAGGCCCCCAGCGCTCATCTTCCCTGGTTCTGCAAACTAGCTGGAGGATAGATGGCCCTCGCGGCCCAGCCAGAGGCCCCCAGCACGCTCCTGCGTTCAGATCCCTGAGAGCCCCAGGAGAAAGGTGCAGGGTGCGTTCTTTGCTGGAATTCTCTGTGTTCTCTTAGGATCAGGAGGAGGAAGTTTAGCATTCAGAGGACAGACTCTCTGAGCCAGGGGAGAGTCAGGGGGCCTGGGCGGGGGCGGGTGGTCCAGGGCTGGTCCCCCAGGGTGGCACGCAGGGACAGAGCTGACCGTCAGGCAGTAGCAGGCACAGCGCTGGCCAAACCTGGCTTGACCGTCAGCACCCCTCCGGCTGCCCAGCCTGAAGCAGGCACTGGACAGAGCCCAGCCCTGGCCACTGCCTAGCCCTGAGGGCGGGGAGGGGCAGGGGGGCTGGCTTTAAATGGGCCTCCATCCTCAGAGTCTCCCTGTGTGCCCAGGAGCTCCCACCAAGTCCCGAACCCGACACCACACCTGTTGAGGGATGGTGCCTTTTCCTTGGGGCAGGGTCACTTATGGCTCTGAGTCTAGAGTCCTTGCTTCCTCTGCACCTCGTGCCCCCTCTGATCATGCTGCCACCCAAAGATGCTCTTCCACCCATCCCTGCTGACATAACCAGTCTCCAGCTCTCCTCCCTGCAGGCCCTCCCACCCCAGTCACGTAGAGTACCTGCTGCCTCTGCGAGTCATTTCCCAACAGGAAGGAGCCTCCTGCAAGAATAAATGGTCCTGCAGCCTTGAGGCTGGCTGGGTTGCCTCGCCTGGGACATGAGAGGGCAAGTTGCACGGGAATGCAGCAATAAGCTTGCTCTCTGAGACTGAGCGGAGCGCACAGTGTGGCCTTGCCCCATCTCAGTTGGAATCTGACCCACCGAGAACCCATCCCTGACGTCCAGACCTCCTGTGCTGTCCCTAACACCTGTTGGGTCCCCCCTCGATGGGGCTGGGAGTCTTCAGCACCCTAATTTGGGCAGAATCAGGCTATGTGGTTCCAGTTGTGGGGTAGCGGGTGGGCGAGCACTCAGATGTCGTTCTATAAGTATCTGAACTAAAAATAAGGAGAAGCCGCCCTAAGTGTCTGTCAGCTGATGCCTGGTCATTTTCATTTTGGAACTTAAATGTTGCAGAGTGGCTCCTAACTTTAGCTCTCACGGATTCTAATGTTCCCAGCCAGAGGAAGGGGCTTTGAGTGTCTAAACAGGCATCTGTCCTCTCCTAATGCTGTCAGGACAGGGCATCTGAGAGCACCCCATGACCCCTGTCTCCCATAAAGGAGCACATGTAGTGACAAGGGAGACAGAAGGACAAATGAGAGTGTGATGGGTGATCTCTAGCACCTTCCAGCAAACCTCCATCTCGATTAGGTAGAGGAAGCCTGAATGGGGACATATAGGATGGATGCTTGCTGCATAGCCCACACCCCTCCCCTGACCCCTTGGGTGTGAGCAGTCTTTCGGTTTTCCTTTGGGGAACCACCTCCATGTAATTCCCCCAGGGCTGAATACAGGACCCCAGGACCCCCAGGACCAATACACCAATACTTGATTAATTAGCATATTCCAGCTTCTTGTCAGCAGTGATTGGTTGAGGGGTGGGTCAGGTGATCAAATTCAGGCCAGCAGGACTCAACTCTGGGTCTTTGAGGGAAATATGGAGAAACAGGAGTATCTTCTGGAATTGGAAACTGGGGCTGAGGGAGGTCAATAGGATGGAGATAACCGCTGGGACAGAAGCCCCCACAGTAGAGGGTCAAGCTGAGACCAAGTTTTAAAGATAGATTTTGTGCACCTGAATCCAGCTGTGCCTGAAACACCCCTACTTGACTTATTGGTCATCTTAGTAAGGAAACATTTTCTTTGGCTTAATCTGATCTGAACTAAGTCACTGTCATCTGCAATCAGAAGAGTCCTGAGGACTTGGGGAGCAGGTCCTTCACAAAGCCTCACCGGAAATCAGATTGGCGAGGCAGGGAGGGGAGCAGAGAGCACTGCTGTCTGATGCCATGACTTCCTTGTTTCCAAGGAAAGTTCTTATTCATCCTTCAAGACTTAACCCAAAGCCACCTCTTCTGGAAGTCGCCTTTCTCTGTGTCTGTTCAGGCTCACCATAGCCACCTTGTCGCTCCTGTAACTCTGAGACAGGGGAGCTCTTGTGGCACACCCGCAGAGCATATGGTACAACCGTGGCACCTACATGACTGCCATTTCTGCGGATGCCCCTGTCTCCCCCGCCTGAGGTCCCAGATCAGTACAGCACAGCGAGCCTCCCACTTCAGTCCTCTCCCGGGTGGCCTGGGTGACTGAGCGCTCTGGCTCCCCGGGGGCTCCTGGGTGTGCATGGGGTCTCGAGCCTTCCCCTGACATGGCTGTGACCTGCAAAAACCTCAGGACCCTGTCCAGGAGCCCGGGAAGCTCCCAGACTGCTCTTGGCTCCATCCAACCCTCCGGGCTCCTTGGCCAGACTGCAGCAGCCAGCTCCTGGTGAACAGGCCTCACCGCTTCTCTCCCAGAGCCGCGGTGTTCCTCCCTTCCCCAGAAAGCTCCTAGACCTGGGGCAGAGCCTGCAAGGAAAACTGAGGAGCAAGGACAGCAGAGCAAAGATAGCTCGGAGGGGCCTCTGTCCACGGCCAAAGGACACAGCAGATGAGACCACGGTCTCCACAAACCCAGCTCAACACCCCCAGCCTGGCCAGCTGTGCACCCTTATGCCCGCACCTGCCCACCCAGCAAGAAATTCCTTGCACAGGGTCCCTGTCACACAAGGAAGTACGCAGACATCAACTATCCAGGAGGAGTCTGGGGGAGTCAGAGAAGGGGCCCTGGAGTAAACATTATTTAAATTAAAAACCAAAGGACAAGTAGGACCTCATGACAATGGGAGGCTGAGCATGGGGCCAGGCGGGGCAGGGGGCCAGGCAGAGGAAAAGGAACCAGCAAAGGCCGGGGGTGGGGGGCGCGGGGCAAGGGCTTGGGAATAAAAAAGGGAGCTCAGCAAGACAGAACAGTGAGGAGGCACCGGTAAACTGAAGCTCTCAGGGTTTTCCAGAGGATGAGGATGGGACAGCTAGCCAGGACACAGCTGCCCTGAGCAGGGAAGCAGAGTCTGGAGGCCACCAGGAAGAAAGGGAGGCTGACCGGAGGATCCCAGACACATGGGAAAATGCTTCCAGCTTCCAGAAATAGTATCATAATTAAGAGGAAAGTAATACTGGTGGTGACCAGACAGTACCAAGACTTGTGCCCACTTTGTCTTTCCTGAGCAATCTGTGCTAATTAATTCTTAAAGATTCACACACTGGGACTAAAACACTCAGCTACAGAAGCCAAACTGATCAATACCTTTCCAGGCTAATGGAGGGGCTGGAGGCAGGGAGCCGGCTTCAGCCCAAGGTAGAACCAAGGGTACTCCAGGAATGGGGAGCAGTCCCAGAGGGGCAGAACCCCTCAAAGCATCCCAGGCCCCTGCTGGCCAGCAGGAAGAGACATCAAGCCCTGTCCCACCTGGCAAGGGAGCTGCTGAAACCCTGAGGGAACCAGAGATGCTGGAAACCAGAGGGAACTTGAGGCTGCCCTGGTGGGTGCGTGGTGGTGTCCAGGGAGGGCAGGACCCACCATGGGGCACCCGGCTAATCCTACATGCACCTGGTTGAGGGGGCTGGTTCGTCTTTGAATGTCTCCGGTGAGGGGGCATGAACACTTCATATGACTGACTCCAAGCTGGGTAGAAAGGAATGACACTCGGAACCAGAGCACCTGAACCTCCCTTCTGCCACTGCTCAGCCAGTAGTCTGGGGCAGGACAGGACATGACTCGTAGCTCAGTGGCCAGTCACAACAGGGCTGACCACAGGAAGCCTCCTTACTGCACATGGAGTGCTGTGACCATCCCCTGAAGGTGTGCGGGCCCAGACCGAGGTGCAGGAGGGAGCTCAGATCCACAGGCCCTCAGCCACCCCTGACATGGTGGCCTCAGCTTTTCTAGAGGCCTCAGCTTTTCTGGGAGCAGAGCACGCCAGGAAGCAGCCCTGGGCAGGAACTCAGGTCAGAAATATTGTCTTCCCCATCAACATTACGGGAAGTCACAGAGCCAGACAGAGGCCTCCAGAAGGCCATGTGAGGCCAGGTGGGGGATAGCCCACCCTCTCCATCCTGGGGCCTCAGACCAGGGAAGGCCCGTTTGCAAGAGTGCCTTTGCAGAGAGAGCAGGAGCGGCTGGAAGCAGCGCAGAATAACTAATTAATGATGGTAAAGTATTGTGGAAGGGGAAAGCGCTGCATAACCGCTAAGTGGTGGGGTTATTATTATTCATGCAATATTCATACCGTGCTCTTCAGCCTCTGAGAAGCTTCGCTCTGCAGTCCTCAGGGACCAGCGGAGGGAAGTGTGTGCCCGGGGGCGGGGCTGTGGGATGACAGCTGGCCTGGCCCACAGGGAAAGGCTCATGACACTCAGCGGAAACGGCAACACCCCGCCAACATGAGGGCCCCGGGGGCCTTGGCAACACCACTCCACCTGCCTCCATCTACCGGGACCAAGGTTTTCTAAGCCCCACTGTGCGCCAGAGTGTGTGCTGGGCCTTCTTTGTCAGGGCAGCTCCTAACATTTGCAGAGCCCAGGGCATGCCACAGTCTAAATAGTTAAAAGTCAGAGATCTGTCCACATATGCCTCAGCCCCCTTGCCGCTAAGGGTCCTGCAGTCCACTCCCCAGGAGTCATCTTTTCAAGAGGGAAGCTAAGCCCTGCCAAGGGCCTGAAAGCTGGCTGGTTTTCTGGGCAGGAAGTGGCGTCTGGCCTGGGCCTCTAGGAATGCCAGGATGCTGCGGGATTCGGGACAGGGACTGGCCGGGTCAGCCTTCCCACCCAGCTTTCGACCCAACACCTCGATTTCCTTCCTGGACTTCTGGCCGGCACTGAGGCGTGCCTCCCAAACCAGCTTGCCAAGTGGAGGAAGGAAGTGAGATTTTCTGGTGTTCTGCCAAGGAGTGCCTGCTGGTCACTGAAATAAAAGCTGTCCCTCTCTTGGTATCTCGTTCTCCGGCCCCAACAAGCCTGGGGTACACCATCCTCACTTTTCGTGGCCTGGTGGACACACACAAGGCCCTCTGCCTTATGAGTGTGTGCTGACCCAGTTCCTGAACTCTGAAAACACTTTAGGACAAGACTAGAAAGGAAAAAATCTTTGCATTGTGTGTATGATGTGGGGCCAGAGTAGGGACAGGAGCCTTTCTCCTGTGGGCCTTGATCCTTATCTCTCCAGGAAGCCGCAGCAGGTGAGGGGCCATCTCAGGGTCACACGTCTGAATAGGAGCATCCTGGGGTTAGAACCTGGGTCAGCCGGCTCCAGGAAAGGGTCTCACACTGGCACACAAGCTGGACGGTGGCTCCAAGTTGACCACAGTTTCTCTGTGTGTCATGTGTGCTCAATGACAAGGGCTCCTCGGCAGCTTGGGAGGATCTCTGTTCGTAATGCCTCAAGGTCAGCTCAGGGACCCTCTCTGAGTGTCTCCGGAGCCTTCCCTGGATCAGCCTCATCCAGCGCTGGCTTTGGGGGGGCTGAGCATGGGCCAGCCACAAGCTGTGACAAGCACCCCAGGCCATAGGCTGCTTCCAATGAAGAAGCGAGGATGAGGTGTGCAAGGCAGCCTGCGAGCTAGCAGCCCCGTTGGTGTGGCCCTGGACAGATCCCACCTGTCTGCTCTCTCCCAGGAAGTTGGCCTCCAGCCAGCCCACCTGCTACACTTCCTCCCAGGCTGGCAGGCTCTTCCTCCCCAGCCGTGGCAGACACCCTGAAGCAGAAGGCCCCCTTTCCTCCCTGTGGCTCACCAAGCCCTCCTCTGATGGCCCGTGCTCGCCTGTCGCCTCAGCCCGAATTCCCCTCCAAGCCAGGCTACCCTCGTGCCCGGGCCTTGGCCGGGGCTTTTCTCTCTTCTTAGAACTCCATCTTTCCCATCCCAACCAGCTTTGTTTCTGCACAGAGTTGCACAGAACGGCTCCAGGAAGCTGAGGTTCTACTCTAGGCTCTCATCAAGGCCTGACAAGACCAGATCCTTGCCCCAATAGAAGTGACAGCACAGAGGGGGACAACATCCCAAACAGGAACCCATGAAGACAGATACACTATCAAGATTGTGAGGAGCTCTGGGAGAGAGTGTCTCCCAGGGCTCCAGGGAGAAAAAGAATGAACCACACAGATCAGGCGATATTTGAGGAAAAGTCTTCACAACTGGACGGGAACTTGACAACTATTCCATGGGGCTGGAGAGCAGAAGCACAGGGGTGGGCACATGATGGGGCTGGGAAGGGCCGGTGGGCACAGTAAACACTTTGGTCTGTCCTGGTATTGGTGGGAAACTGTTAAAGGATTTTGGCCACACAGGGGCATAATTAACTCTCACTCAATAAGACTCCTCCTCCAGGAAGCCCTCTTAGACACCCAAATTTGGATCAAGAGTTTTTCTGTCTCCCTCCATTTTCCTTCCTCTTAACCCCTAGGACACCACATTGCAACTGTCCTTCCCATAGACTTTCAACTTCTTCAGATCAGGGCTTGACTTTGTGTCACAGAAGAGCCTGGTAAAAATCAGTATTTGCTTACTAAAAGTGAAAGCTCCCATGTCTATGTGTCCCAGTGTTGTAGGGTGGCCCAGGAGCCCAGCTCCAGGCCCTTCACCACTTCCCCTGGGCAGCAGTGCCTTGACAATATGACCCAAAGGTTTGCATAGGATTCTGAGTGGGTGAAGCCAGATTCCAGGCAGAAATTCCCCAGCTACTCATCTGTTTATTTCAGATGAGTGAGAGAGAGCAAGCCAGTTCATCTTATTGAGAACCATTAGCCTGTTATTTAATGGAATAAAATTTAATAAAAGGAGCAGTTCAGGCAATTCTGGAGGATAAATGAGGGTCTGTATGTAACAGAGATGCTTACAGTGACTTTAAAGAGGAGGCACAAGTGGTTTAATTTGGAAGTGAGTGAAAAAGTCTGGGGATCTGTGTGACGGCCAAGCTGGCTCCTGTCCAGGCTTCAAGGACCACCGGGAATTCCCAGCGGGCATTTTGTTGACGTTTTTCTTCCCTCAGGATTGCCCAGGATCACTGCTGTGTGTCTGAGAGACATTCAGCAGCCCAGAACCCCCTTCCCAAAGAGTCTCTTCCAAATCACCCATCTTCCAGGTTCTTAAACACTCATCTCAGACCTCCATTTCTCACTAAAGATAGCTTAAAACCTAGATATTATACAAAAACAAACGAACATAAGAAGATCTTGAAAAGTGGAGAGAAGAAGGCAATCTGGCTAAGGACCTTGGGAGCCCCACTAGATGCAGCATGTGGCTTGAAGTCGAAGGGTGGCTGTCACAGCTCATAAAAATATGAGTCAATAAAACACAACTTTCATTCTCCTCTAAGATTTTAAATTCTGTTTGACCATTTAGGCTAAGAAATAACATGTCCAAAGTAGTTCTTAATATATATGTAGAGGAAATGTTTAAGAGAGGAAGGGACATAGAGACACAATTTCCACTTTTCACTCAAACTGTTAAAATGTTGATAACAGTACATTATGCATATAAAATGGAATACCTACAGCAACCACTGAAAAGGCTATGAAAAGAAATATGTTCAAAATCACTACAGACAAATCAAATGGAATTCTACAAAATCCTGTGTGGGTAAGAGAAATGAAAAATGGAGAATAAGGAGAAATCAACATATAAAGGAGGGGACTGAAAGCTCCAATATATCAAGAACTACATTAAATGTAAATTGCTTATATCTACCAATTGAAAAAGAGGTTAGCAAAGTTTATTTAAAAAATGATCGAACCATATATACTGTCCACAAGAAACTCACCCTAAATAAGAAATAGGTAGGTAGAAAATAAAAGAATGAGGGGCTCCTGGGTGGCTCAGTCTTTAAGCATCTGCCTTTGGCTCAGGTCATGATCCCAAGGTCCTGGGATCAAGCCCCACATCAGGATCCTTGCTCAGTGGGGAGCCTGCTTCTCCCTCTCCCACTCCCCCTGCTTATATTCTCTCTCTCTCTCTCTCTCTCTCTCTTCTCTCTCTCTCTGTGTTAAATAAATAAATAAAATCTTAAAAAGAAAAAAAGTAAAAGAATGAAAAAAGAAATCCATGCAGACATTAACAAAAAAGAAAGAGGAGTGGTTATATTTATATCAGAGACATTTTAGATCACAGAAAATTATTAGGGCCAGAGATATTACATGATACTGTATTACATTACATAATGATAAATGAGTCAATCCACCAAACAGACACAGTAATCCTAAATCTCTATAATCGAACAACACAGCTGTAAAATCTGTGAAGCAAAAACTGATAACACTGAAAGGAAAAATTGCCAGATGTATAACTATAGTTAAAGTCTTCAGTAGCCCTCTCTCAACAACTGATAAAACAACTAGACAGGGGGCGCCTGGGTGGCTTAGTTGGTTAAGGGACTGTCTTCAGCTCAGGTCACGATCCCAGAGGCCCGGGATCGAGTCCCACATCGGGCTCCCTGCTCAGCGGGAGGCCTGCTTCTCCCTCTCTCACTCCCCTGCTTGTGTTCCCTCTCTGGCTGTGTTTCTCTCTGTGAAATAAATAAAATCTTTAAAAACAAGCAAACAAACAAACAAAGAAAAAAAAAAGACATAAAATCAGCAATGAGAGAAAAAATTCAACAGTACGAGCATGCAATAGGACCCAATGCCAGCAGAATATGCATTCTTTTCAAACCCTTATACAAGACATATCAAGGTATCTCGACTATATTCTGCATCAAACATCAACAAAATTAGAATAATTTCACTCATACAAAGTGGGATCACAATGGACTCAACTAGAAATCAACAGTAGAAAGAAAACTGGAAATTTTCCAAACACTTGGAAACTAACGATACTTCTACAAAATTCCTGGGTCAAAGAGGAAATCCTAAGAGAAATAAAAATATTTATTAACTAAATGAAAATGAAAACACACATATCAGAATTTGTGGGGCATAGCTAAAGTGGTGCTGAAAGGGCAATTTATAGTACTAAATGCTTACATTATGAAAGAGATAAAGTCTTCAAACAATAATCTAATATCTCACTTGAAGAACATCAAAATAAAACCAGAACACACAGAAGGAAGTAAATAATAAAGACAAGAGCATAAATCAATGAGGCTGAAAACAGAAAAAATAATAGGGAAAAAGAATGAAACAAAAAATCCAATTCTTTGAAAAGATCAATCTATCTGATAAACCGGTAACGAGACTGACAAGGGAAAAAAGTAAAACAGGAACATCACTACAGATCCTATAGACATCAAAAGGGTAGTAAGGGAATATTATGAACAACCCTACACATAAAAACCTAGTGACTTGGGGTACCTGGTGGTTCAGTTGGTTAAGCGACTGTTTTTGGCTCAGGTCATGATCTTGGAATCCCAGGATTGAGCCCTGCATCGGGCTCCCTGCTTGGAGGGAGGCCTGCTTCTCCCTCTCTCATACGCCCCCCCCCCCTGCTTGTGTTCCCTCTCTGGCTGTGTTTCTCTCTGTCAGATAAATAAATAAAATCTTAAAAAAACAACAACAACAGTGACTTATGGATGACTGGGTTACACAGTCGGTCAAGCATCCAACTCTTGGTTTCAGCTCAAGTCATGATCTCAGGGTCTTGAGGTTGAACCCCATGATGGGCTCCACACTCAATAGGGAGCCTTCTTGAGATTCTCTTTCCATCCCCATCTGCCCCTCCTCCCCATCCAAAAAGTACAAACTGTCACAACTCACCCAATATGAAATAGATACTTTGAATAGCCCTATAACTTTTAGGGAAATTGAACTCATACTCTACAAACCCCAAGAAAGAAATCCACATGCCCAGACAGGTTCAGGGGAGAATTCTAGCAAATCTTTAAAGAATAATTAACACCAGGGAGCCTGGGAGGCTCAGTTGGTTAAGCGACTGCCTTCGGCTCAGGTCATGATCCCGGAGACCCGGGATCGAGTCCCACATCGGGCTCCCTGCTCGGCGGGAAGCCTGCTTCTCCCTCTCTCACTCCTCCTGCTTGTATTCCCCCTCTGGCTGTGTTTCTCTCTGTCAAATAAATAAAATCTTAAAAAAAAAAAAAAAGAATAATTAGCACCAATTATGCACAACCCTATCCAGAAAATAGAAAAGAAGAGAACGTTTCCTAATTCATCTTATAAAGCCAACATTACCATGACATTAGAACCAGAGGAAAAAAAGTGCAAAAAAAGATAATTACAGACTAGTGTTCATCATGAATACAAACTCAAAAACTCTTACCAAAATGTTGTCAAGTAGAATTCTGCAAAATAAAAGAATTGCACATCATGACCAAATGGAATCTATTCAAGGATGCAAGTCTGGTTTGATATTCAAAAATCCATCAGTGCAATCCACTACATTAACAAACAATAGAAGAATAAAATCATATGATCATATTGAGTGATGCAGAAAAAGCATTTGACAAGGTTCTAAACTCACTTATGATAAAAATCCTCAGAAAACTGGGAAAAGAGGGAAACATCATCAACTTAATAAAAATCTACAAAGATATCCTACAGCTAACATCATACTTAATCATAAGAGACAAGATGTTTTCCCACTAAGATCAAAGATAAGGCAAATTTATTTGCTATCACCCTACCTGTTCAACATAGTACTGGAAGTTCCTACCAGTCCAATAAGACAAGAAAAGGAAATTAAAACAGCAGACCATTCAGAAAAATACAACTATTTGTAGATCCTGGTCCATGTAGAAAATCCCAAGAGGTCTAAAAAAAAAATAACTCCTAGAATTAATAAGTGAGTTCATTAAGATGGCAGAATAGAAGATCAACATACATAAATCAATTATACTTCTATATGCCAACAGTTATTACACATAGAAAGAGAAAATTTAAATACAAGTTACTATCACCCCCACAAAAAATACTTAGATGTAAACCTAATAATATATGTACAGGTATCATATATTAAAAATTCCACAATGGTGATGAGAGAAATAAAAAAGAATCTTAGCAAATGGAAATATAAACCAAGTTCATGGAAAATTCAACATAATAAAGATGTCAAATCACGCCAAATTGATCTATAGATTTAACGTAATTCCTGCCAAAATACTTGCAAGATTTTTTGTTGATGTAGATAAGACTATTCTAAAATTTACATGGCAAAGTAAAGGAAATAAAATTGCTCAAAACCTCTTTTTGAAAACAAAAAATAAATTAGGAGGGATCACTCTACCATCTCAAAACTTACATACCTACAGAAATCAAAACTGTGTGATATTGGCAGAGAGGGACAGATCAATGGAAAAGAAAAGATGACCTAGAAATAGTTCATACAAGTATGACCAATTGATTTTGGATAAGGGAGCAAAAACAATTCAATAGAGGAAGAATAGTTTTTTTGGTGCTGGAGCAATTGGATATTTATAAGCAGCAACAGCATCAACAATAAAGTATGCTGAGCTAAACTCACAAATGAACTCCCAGTGGATTATAGAATCAAATGTAAAATATAAAGCTGTACAACTTTGTGAAAGGTGAAATAGAAATGGGGTGATGTAAAAGGGAACCAGGAGGCCATTAAGGAGATGGACCTTATGTACATCCTCACTGAGTAGAACCATGAACTCTTGAACTGGGTCAAACTGCAAATATTGCAAAGACTCAGCCAGAACACCTATGACTTTCTAAAAGAAGTTAAGAGAAGGCTTTGCGATAGTCTTTTTTTTTTTTTTTTAAGATTTTATTTATTTGACAGAGAGAAACACAGCCAGAGAGGGAACACAAGCAGGGGGAGTGAGAGAGGGAGAAGCAGGCTTCCTGCCGAACAGGGTGCCTGATGTGGGACTCGATCCCGGGTCTCCGCGATCATGACCTGAGCCAAAAGCAGTCGCTTAACCAACTGAGCCACCCAGGTGCCCCAGCTTTGTGATAGTCTTAGCAACAAATTATATTCAATCAAGATTACTTTTCTGCTGCCAGCATCAATCAAAATTCCTTGTCAACAACATACAAGCATTCTCTTTGTCTTTAGAAACCCTTGACTTCTGTCCTCGGAAGGGGGGAATGGGGAGGTGCACTATTTGTTTTTATTTTAGCTCAGCCTCTTTTTTTTTTTTTTTGACAGCTTTTAGGAGAAAACATAAGATGGGGGGCAAGATGGCAGAGGAGTAGGAGAAACATAAGATAAAATCTTTGAGATTTAGGGTGTGAGTAGTGAAAAATTCTCAGATGTGCTATCAAAACCATGATCCATAACAGAAAAAAAATCAGTACTTTAGCCTTAATTAATATTAAGTACTTTTGTTCTGTGAAAAACCCTGCAAGGATGAAAAGATCAGATAAGGACTGGGAGGAAATATTTTCAGATCGCATCTTTGACAAAGGACTCATATTCAGAATATACTAAGAACTCTTAAAATACAATAGTAAAAGAAAAGCCAAGCAAACCAATGAGAAAACTGGCAGAAGTCATGAAGGGAATGCTGGCTGGATCAGGCCATTTCTCCTCACTTCCCTGGGGTCCTCCCTCTCTCCCTTATGTTCCACTGACTTTCTGAGTGACTCTACTGTATTGTTTTCTTTTGTTACATTTGTGATACATTGTTGCACAGCAAAAGAAAACTAACATGTCAAGAATTCTTTCTTTCTGGAAGCCACTCACTGCATGATTGTGAACCATTGTCTTGGCAGGAATGTGAAACAGGGGAAAAGCTGTCAGGAAAGATTTTTACAAAGATCTCAGGGACTAAGAGCCAAGGAATAAAGTGATGACTTTGACTTGGAAGATAAAAACGAATTTAATTCTCTTTACCCCAGCCTCTGCCATCTTTTCATTATAAATTAAGGGTGGGGGTGTGGGCAGGAAGCCTCTGCTCTCTTCAATAACTCTGGCTCTTTCAATGAAGAATGTTTTAGGCACTGGAACATAATTAAAGTGATATTGTATTTCTTTTATTATCATGATTATAATAATACATAGATTTCAGCGGGTGCTTTCCAACAGAATTAAAACAGAGACAGATGGCTGACATTTTGGTTCGAATTAAGAGTCCATAGGAATATTTTATCTGGCAGCTTTTTTAAAAGGAAGGTGCAAACCTCTAAGAAAATGCCTAGAAATTTCACCAGATGTTTTCAGTAGCTATTCATAGAGCAGTATTTTAGCAAAATTTAGCAATATTTATCAGTTGGTAGTTAAGTGGCAAATATTTATTTAGAATTGTGACAACCGTAATCCACAATCTAGCTCTAAGTCTTTTATCATCATGTCAAAAGAACATGAGCCTTTCTCAGATAGATATCTTCTGCTTCTGAGTGTGAAGCCCTTGGAAGGACCCAAGAGCAATTACACACTGTCCAGTACAGAATGGATAACTGGGATCATTAGAATATCAGGCAAACTCCAAAATGTGGTCCTTTGCTGAGAGCAGTGAAGGCTGCAAAGGGCATTGGTGGGTCCAATGAGAATATTGGACAGTGATAGATTATGTGAAAATATTATGTGAAAGTAGAATGTACTCTACATTTTAGAGTATGTGAAAGACAAGAGATTGTCTCCATACTTGAGAAATACATGTATTTAGGGTGAAAGAAAAAAAAACCCATGACATATACAACTTATTCTCAAATGGCTCTGAAAGAAAAATGTCTCTCTCTTCCTGTACATAGAAGTATATATATTTATATCCTCATTTGTTTGTATAAACGTATCTTTCAAGAGAGGTAACGTAAGATAAATAAATGATAGAATCTGATTAAGAAATCAGCAAATTGTACAGGTGTTCTTTGTTTTTATTATTCTAGCAATTTTTCTTTAAGTTTGAAACTATCTTGAAGTAAAAGATTGAGAGAAGAATTTCAAAAGTCAAGTTGGTTTTCCATGATGACACTACTTTCTATTCTCAACTGGGAGGCAGTTTGGTATAATAGCTAAAAGTATGGCTTTTCAGCATCAAACTATTTGCATTTAAATCCCAACATTTCCATTCACTGGCTGTGTGACCTTTGATAAGCTACATTATCATTCTGGGCCTCAGTTTCTTCATCTTTGAAATGGGCACGATAAGAGCATCTGCTTTGTGGGTTGTTTGAGAAACAAATGAGATCTACGTAAGAGTGCTGAGCAAGGCACCATGCTCAGAATCAGCTCTTAGGAAGTGGGCTTTGATGATGCTTTCAAGGAAAACAATCTACACACAAGAGAAAAGGTATAGTAAGAGCCAAGATGAGTTTAATGCCAAAGGAAAAGAAGAGGGAGGGAAGAAGAAGAAAGAGGAGGAGGAGGAAGAGAGGAGAAGGAAGTGAGGAAGAAGAAGAAAGAAGAAGAGAAGGGATCTTATCTACAAGTTACCAAGATTCACAAGCTACAGCGAATACAACAGTGTGACATGACTCGACACAGATCGACACAAACACTGGCAGAGAATAGAAATCCTATTAATTGTTCAAATACGCATTAAATGGGTGTAAAATAGAAGAAACACTGAAAAGCAGGGGAGAAAGGAAAGATTGTGGAATAAGCGACATTAAGACAATTGATGTTTCATATAGAAAAATAAACTAAAATTAGATCCTTTGCTTAGGCCATACACAAAAATAAATTCCAAATAAATTAAAAGTGTAATCATGGAAAACACGACCACTTTAAATTAAAAAAAAAAAAGTTTCTTAGACAAGGGAGAAAAACCAGACACACCAAAAGTCAAAGAATAATGAATGGGATAGAGACTTCTGTAAAGATGCCACAAAGATAAAAGATAAGCAACATACTGAGACAGGATGTTTGCAATGCAAGATAGAGCCAAATAATTAATATCCAGAAAAAATACATAAAAGACCAATTACCAAAGAAAACCACAGGAAATGTACAGAAAAAGAAACCTGGCTGTCTGATAAAGAGAGGGAAGATGGTTATGCTCACTAGTCATCAGGGACATGCAACCTAAAAACTTGGAGTTAATATTTTACAACTCTGATCAGCAAAAATGAGAAGTCTGACACTATTGAGTATTACTAAACCTGTAGGGGACAAAGAGGTCCAGATCTCGCTAACGGAGAGCAATTTGGTAATGAGAGGTGAACTGCCCGTAGCCGTGACAGCAGCCCTCTTTCAGATTGTCTCCCAGAAGACAGCTGCATGGAGCTTCTAGAAGATGGGACTGAGAAGGTTCATTGCAGCATCAGCGACGATGCAACACAGAAGAAAGAACCTAAATTCCATCAGTACCGGAAGGTACAACTAAATTATGATGTAGTGTTTTAGCAGGACCATACGGGGTAGTTGAAACAAATGTGTTCGATCCATGTGACCAGCATGGGGAGCTAAGGCTGCATGTTGACTATGCTGTGGTGACATTCGTGCCACATGTTGAACCTCTAGAAAGCAACACAGGAAGGAAGTGCAGTCAAAGCAGGGGTGCTGTTTCCTCCAGAGGAGAGAGAAAACAAGACAGAGGAGGAGAGCCCCAAGGGCATGAACTCCATTTCTGACATTCTTTGATGGATTTGTTGATTTAAATCATCTATCTACTTTCAGTGTGTCTAAAAAAAACCAGCCAAATTTTAAAATGTATTAATTCAAGGTGTTGGATCCTTGTTTGTTACATTGATGTGAGTCTTTTTTCTTTTTTTAAAGATTTTATTTATTTATTTGACAGAGAGAAACACAACTAGAGAGGGAACACAAGCAGGGGGAGTGAGAGAGGGAGAAGCAGGCTTCCCATTTAGCAGGGAGCCCGATGTGGGGCTCAATCTCAGGACCCTGGGATCATGACCCGAGCTGAAGGCAGCCGCTTAAAGACTGAACAACCCAGGTGCCCCCCATTGATGTCAGTCTTAAAAATAGTTTTAGAATATGGAAAATTGGCTTTCCCAAAACTGTCCAACTACTGTGCATATGGGAAATAGTGGCTCGTGCAAGCCTAGATGTCCTAGGAGTCACTAGGGAAAGATGTCCCTTTTCCTCCCATGCCCCCAAAAGCCCCTGTGCACAACTCTGACCTACGCCCTGGGGTGCCTGGCCTGGCCACCTGCCCTGCGCTAGTAGTTATCACTGGGTAACCCCCCAGGTCCCTTCCACCAATTTGTAAAGGAAAACTCAATTATTTCTCACAGCTTTCAACAGGCTTTCACACTATTTTTTGGTGCATAGAAATCTATTTTGTATTAAGAATATATATGACTATGAAAATGTCAATACAAAGAAACTAAAAGATGCCTCATAATCCTATTTCCTAGAGAGAGTAAAAGGAAACTATTAATGACTTGCTATATTTCCTTCCAGTGAGGTTTTGAATAGGCAAGCAAACAAATGGAAAATATCCTTCCATACCTATAACCCTATAAGTTTGTCAGCTCTCCCCTACCCATGTCAGTTCTGAGAAAGTTATGTTTTTCATGTAAACATTTTATATATCGTTGAAAACAGTCAAGTATAATTGTTTTAGCCAGATTCTGTCTGAAAATCATTTGTTCTTGTTTTTTGCTGGGGTCAAGAGTGCTAAAAACATCCTACTAAATATTTGGGGGAGCTTTTACTCTATTACTACATCAGGATAAGTTCCCAAAGGTGGACTTTCCGGATAAAAGGTTGTGAACAGCTTGCACTTTGCTGCATGTTGTCAAATTGCACCTGAGAAGATCAGGTCAGTGTTCCAAAGACCCAATAGTGAGCACTCACTTCCTGTCAGATCCTGGCCACATGCTTTAAATGTGGCCACAGACTGAGTTCTCTCAACAGCCCTATGAGGTTGGTACAGTCATTATCCCCAATTTCCAGCTGAGAAAACTGAGCACAGAGAGGATGGACAAGGTGCCCCAGCTCCTGGGGCTGGTAAAGAGCAGAAAGGACTAACCATCGGTCGTCTGGAGGGAGACACAGACTCCTAAGCGCTACTGTCTCTACCAGCAGTATCTGAAAACACTAAGTGGTTGTGATACCTTGGCCAACTAATTAAAACCTCATCCTCAAAATGCAAATGACGGTGGGATCTATTTCATGAAGTTGTTGTAGGGACCGAATGAGCTAATGATGTAAAGTGTTGGAATAGGCAGCTGGTTGAATGCACTCAAAAATGTTGCATGGTATTATTCCTTCCATTATCAGGGACCTTGAGCATTTTCAAGGCTTATTGCTTATTTGTAGTTCTTCAGCAAACTGCCTTCTAGTATCATATGCACATTTGATTTTTCATTGGATTTCTTAAATTTCACTTCCTTTCCCCACCCTCGCCCAGGACAGACTGGTCCGTATATCTAGATAGGTCAACATAGAAACAGGTTAAGATGCCCGCCACCTTCTGCCATAGCTCTGAGCACACTTTCCGTTTTCTGCCCTGCACACACTTTGTTCTTGTTTGCTGGTTCTAACCACCCGTCATGCCACTGATGCTCATTACATGTGCCCATTTCCATGTATAAAGCGCTGGATACTCTCTGCCTCACTGCTAACTCCCAGAAAGCCAAGGTCTTGGTTCACTCCAGGCTGGACAGAGGCTTCAGACAGAGTCCTGCCCCTGGGAATAACATTGCCCATGTCTGGGATCTTGGCTGTCGTTTCCTCAGATAGAAGATTAGATCTGGAGATAGACTCTGCCTGCCTTTGAGTCTAGACCCAGTGCAAGTTCTGAGAAACAGCCTCTTTGTGCAGATGAGGAACATTTATTGTGTTTTTAAGAAATAACAGTTAATATCAAAGCAGATTTTGCAAAGTGCATGGTTCTTTCCTCTCTGTTTATCTGTCTATACATATCATTCTAACCACCATTTTGGGCTTCGATCTTTATCTCTCTTGATTTTTCCTCTTTGTCTGCCTCTCCCTGCTCTTGTATTTCTCCCTCTATATCTGGCCTTACTTTCCTATTAGTCTCTGCCTTTCTCCCTTCTTCCTTCTTTGATGTACAGAATTAAAGATGACTTTAAAAAGCTGGAATACCTCTGGGTAACTGAAAGCCTACTTCACTCCATAATAAGACTATTAAGAAGCATCTACATACCTACATTTTCTCATTTTGTATAATTATTTTGGTTTGACGTAATTAAATCAAACTCAATTTTCATACAATCCTAGAAGATATGCATTATTATCCCCTCTTTTATTGGCTCAGAAACTGAGAGAGGGTCTAAGCAGCTTGCTGCGGTTTGTCAGCAATGGGGTCACAATTTAAAGCCAGATTTGTCTAGGTCCCAAGCCCAAAGCTCTTTCTACCACGTGGCCCTTTCCTGTTCTGCTTTGGCTCAGAAGCATTTGTAAGTTGCAGCTGGACCGAAACAGACAGAAGTCATTGCTCACTGCTTCCTGTCTCAAAAGGAGAAAAGCCATCTCTCTAAGGGGACACATCTGTGCTTGAGGGGCTAAGCCCCAGTGGGCAAATGATCCCCCAGTTTCCCACTCAAAGCACACCCCTGCCATAGAAGAATCCTGTGCACCCCATTTCTGCATTCTTCACTTACCCAGGAGAAGGAGGAGGGCTCTCAGCATGCTGGCCCCCGAGCGCATGCTGTCTCTGTGTCCTAGCTCCTCTCTGAACAGGCGGTGCGGGCGGTATGACCCAAGGCTGCGAGGGACAGAAGCCAAGCTCCACGTGACAGACAAGGAGGAAGCTGCCTCCACGGCCAGGAGGTTGCTCGGTTCCTCTCGGTTCCGTCAAAGGGCAGGGCTGAAGGAAGTCCTTGTTGTCCTGGTCCTGCCATCAGTGAAGGGAGCTAGCCTCGCCCATGAGGAGGATTCCCCAAGGCTTTCCAGGGTACTGCTTATCACCCCACAACACACACACAACATGGGAACAGAAGTGCCCCTGGGTGCAGATTCTTGAAGACCCAGGCTGATAAGTTTCAGGGGGGCATGTGGGCAAAACTGATCCACACGGATGTCAAGGTCATGCAGCAACACCCATGGCCACCAGCCCACAGTGCACCTCAGCCACTGCGTCTTGTGCCCGGGACGCCTCTCAGGCTGGGCAGGTTGACGCTCTTCTCAGAATAACATTTTTATGTCCAAAATAAAGTAGCTAGGGTAATAAAAGAAACCAGTTATGTTGGGACACCTGAGTGGCTCAGTCAGTTAAACGTCTGCCTTCGGCTCAGGTCATGATCTCAGAGTCTTGGGATCAAGTCCCGCATCGGGCTCCCTGCTCAGCGGGGAGTCTGCTTCTCCCTCTGCCCTTCACCCTGCTTGTGCTCTCTCTTTCAATAAATAAATAAATAAAATCTTTTTTAAAAAAAAAGAAACCAATTATATTGAGATATAATTTTCAAAATATTTAGAATGCAGACATGATATAGAAATCCATGTGCTTTTTCTCTACACAGTGAACAGTAAGATTTAGCACAGGTGAAGTAAGTCCACAATCTTGACATCATGACAAACATAAACAATATTTGCAAATGTCTTACCAGCTGGAATGTGGATGAATAAACCTGCAGATGTGACTAGCAATAAAGTCACCCATGTGGTAATATCACAGTGGATTCTTGGTTACCCTTGTGTTGGAAAGACATGGTAAGTCTCCATTAAGGTTAGAGAACCCGGATATGATTATTTTCTCATCCACATTCCCAGACCCCACATTGA
This sequence comes from Spilogale gracilis, assembly GCA_004023965.1. Classification (NCBI taxonomy): domain Eukaryota; kingdom Metazoa; phylum Chordata; class Mammalia; order Carnivora; family Mephitidae; genus Spilogale; species Spilogale gracilis. Next base: position 27,525 of record PITA01018355.1, read on the forward strand.
GTCCCTTATGCTGGAAGACCCTTGGTCCTCAACAGACTCAAACCAACAGATTTGGGGCCATGCGTTTCCATACTTCTGCTTGACACTGGCCTGACTGTCGAGCCACCAACTCAAATGTGCAAGAAAGCTCACCTTTAAAAATGTACAGCCACTTAATGGCAAGAGTTGAGCCCCATCCAAACGAGAGGACAGTAGTCCGCCTCTTCATTCTCAAGCTTCCTCAGCCAGATTCCTAACACTGCTAACTCCCTGAGCACCTTTACCCCTCTGAGCCTCACAGAATGATGGCTGTGAGCAGAGCAGGCTGTACGTGAGAAAAGCCATTTGCTTTGTTTGGTGCCTTAAGGTTCCATCCTTCTATCCAGACACACTTTACTTCATACTAAACACTTTGGGTCAGTCTCTACCTACACCGGAAACATACTCCCTCTTGCTTCTCCTGAAACTTGTGAACTTTTAAAACTTTTACCCCACTTTTTAAAAAATTTAAACTCAATTAACCAACATATAGTACATCACTATTTTCAGATGTAGTGTTCAATGATTCATCAGTTGCATATAACACCCAGTGCCCAGCACATCACGTGCATCCCTAATGCCCCTCACCCAGTTATCCCACCCCCACCCGCATCCCCTCCAGCAGCCCTCGGTTTATTTCCTAGCATCAAGAGTCTCTCATGGTTTTTCTCCCTCTCTGATTTCTTCGCATTCAGTTTTCCTTCCCTTCCCCTATGATCCTCTGCACTATTTCTTATGTTCCACATATGAGTAAAACCATATGATAATTGTCTTTCTCTGATTATTTCACTTTGCATAATCTCCTCCAGTTCCATCCATGTCAATGTAAATGGTAGCTATTCATCCTTTCCGATGACTGAGGAATATTCCATCGTATATATGAACTACATCTTCTTTATCCATTTGCCCGTTGAAGGGCATCTCATCTCCTTCCACATTTTGGCTGTTGTGGCCATTGCTGCTATGAACATTGGGGTACATATGGCCCTTCTTTTCACTACATCTGTATCTTTGGGGTAAATTCCTAGTAGTGCAGTTGCTGGGTCATAAGGGAGCTCTATTTTTAACTTCTTGAGGAGCGTCCATACTGTTTTCCAGAGAGGCTGCACCAGCTTGCCTTCCCACCAACAGTGGAAGAGGGCTCCCCTTTCTCCACATCCTCACCAACACCTGTTGTTTCTTGCCTTGTTAATTTTAGCCATTCTGACTGGGGTAAGGTGGTATCTCATTGTGGTTTCAATTTGTAGCTCCCTGATACCAAGGGATGTGGAGCATTTTTTTCATGTGTCTGTTGACCATCTGTAGTCTTCTTTGGAGAAATATCTATTCGTGTCTTCTGTCTATTCCTTGACTAGATCATTTGTTTTCTGAATGTTGAGTTTTTACCCCACTTAACGGAGATGTTTGGAGGAGAAATATTTCACTTCCTGAGCAAACTGTGAGAGAATGCCAGAGCAGGCGGTGCAGGTCGTCGGCAATGGTGGAGACTGAGCCGGGGAGCCGCAAGCAGGCTCAGGGCAGCCAGTGCACAGAGGTCCTGTGTTTTGTGGAATCACATTTATAAATGTCAGCAACTATTTTAAAATATTCTTACATGGAGCAGCTCAAGTCAGACAGCAGTATGTAACTTCTGCTCTAAAATACCTCTGGAGACCTCTTCTAGAGCCCAACCTTTCAGATATAAACCCAGGAAGGGAAGTTCCCACGGCCACTTCTGCTTTTCCCCCTGCCACAACCTCCTGAGATCAGAAAATGCAGTGTCTGCCCCCTACTTGAGTGGAAAAGAGGGAAATACAGACCCTCGAAATGGTCCCCTAAGCCAGAATCTGAAAGGATGCCCTGGCACCTAGGCTGTGCTCCTGGGTGGGATGCGGGGCCTGGGTGTGGTGTGATGTCCCCCAGCCAGAGCAGGTACTGCACCCCTGGCTCCTGTAACAAATGCCTGCTTCTTACCCTGAGTCTGCTCCCGCCACAGTGCCCAGGAGGACTCCCACTAGACTGGGAGCCTGTGAAGGCAGAGGCTGGAGCCTAGTCCTGTGCCTGACTCAGCTCAAGTCCTCAGTGGCAGTGGCTGCATCAAGGAAATTAGTTTACTTGCTTATCCCACACCCAGGGGGAGACAGCCCAGCCTCTAGCCCATGAGCCGGAGATAACCAGCTCTGCCAATCCCAAGAGAAGGAGCCCACAGCTCTGATATTCCACAAGGCACTGCCTCTCATCCAGCCTGGTCACCATCCAGCCTCGGGAGCTCCTCTCTTCCCCCAGAACCTCAGCTCCAGCCACAGAGCTCATAGATTCATACCCCACGTGGCTGCAGGGCAAGTCAAGAAAACCTTCAGGTCCACCGTCAGTACGGGAGTTTTATAAGAAAGACAGATAAGGGAGATTTGAAACACACATTGATCTATCAGACTTAAATAGAACGCTGCACCCAACAGTTAGAAAATAAATATTCTTCTCAAGCATGTGTGCAATTTTTACAAAAAAATTACTATATCTGGACCATGAAGTAACTCTCAAAAATGTCAAAGAATGGTTGCCATACAGATCACATTTTTTACCACAGTGCAATCAAATCAGATGACAGTAACAAAAAGTGCATTCCATTTCCATATGTTTGGAAGATTTAAAGCACATTTCCAGGTAACTTAGAAATCAAATTAAAAATTACAGTAAAAATTAAAAATAGCCAGAATGTAATGATAATGAAAATGTTTCATATGTGACTGTGTAGCTTGCAAGTAAAGAAATAATTAAAAGGAAATGATATAAATACTTAGAAAAGAAGGGCTAAGCAGGAATGAGCTAAGCAACCAGTTGGAGAGGTTTGGAAAAAATAAGCCTGAGAAAAGGTAGAAGAAAGGCAATAATAAATATGAAAGCAGAAATGAATAAACCAGAAAGCAAAAATTCATTACGGAGGGTCGGCAAGTCTAAAGTTTGTCTTTAAAAAGTTAGTAATATGAAAAAATAAAAAATAAAAAGCTAATAATATGAAAAACTTCTCATAGAATAGATAAGAAGAAATAGAGAAGATGTAATTAATAATTTTAAGGATAAAAAGGGGCGGTAAATACCATTTTAATGAGTTAAAATAGAAAAACCATACAATTATCTCAACTGATGTAGAAAAGTATTTAATAAAATTCATCACCCACTCATGATAAAAACATCTAATCAACCAGGAATGAGCAGGAACCTTCTTTACCTGATAAAAGGGATCTACCACAGAAAAACCAATAAACATTATTATGGTGAGCCACAGAGATGCAGTCTTTTAAAATTAGGGATACAAAAGGATGCCCTATATCACCATTTCTATTCGTTATTGTCTGGATTTTTTTTTAAAGGTGGACTATGGTTAGTGCCGATTTTTTTAGTGCTGAATTTTTTTAAAGGCAGACAATGAAGAATAAGCATTGAGAAGGAAGAAAAAGACCTGTATTCTCAGGTGATGTGGTTGTCTATAGAGAAAGCCCCTAAGAGTCAAAGACTATCTGTCAAAAATAATAATATGGCTGAATATAGGTCAATTTTTTAAATTGTGATTTCACATATATCAAAACACACTGAGTGTGGATGCAGGACTTGAACTCACGACCCTGAGATCAAGACCTGAGCAAAGATCAGGTTTTGTTTAAGTGACTGAGCCACTCAGGTGCCCCAAGGTCAGTATTTTAAAATCCACTGGATTGCTCTACACCAGTAATGAACAGAGAACATATTTAAAAAAATGAAAATTATACCACCACCAATAATATTTGTGTATATACACAAATATATATGGAAAATGATAAATCATATATGAAAATCATAAATATATTGAAACATATACATTTACATTATTTTATATTATACATATATTTTATATGTTATGAATAATATATTGTAGAAATATTTCTATTTTATATAATATGAACACATATTATATAATATAGACATGAAATCAATATGTCATGTATAATATATGTCATAAATCTAAGCAAAGTTCCTCAAGACTTACATAAAGAAAACTTTATGTAAGATTTAAACAAGGAAAAATTGTGTCATTATGTGTAAGAAAACTCAAAAATCTTAAAGATATCAGTTCGTCTTAAACTGATCTGTAGTATCAGTGTAGTCTTATGTTCAAGCTCATTAATAATCAGAAAAATGAAAATCAGGACCACAATGTGATACCATTTTACACTTTTAAGATTATTAAGAATGCTAATACATTTGGAACAACATAGATAAACCTGGAGGATGTTATGCTAATTGAAACAAACCAAATATAAAAAGACAACTACTGCAGGGTCTCACTTACATGTAAATTCTAAAATAGCCAAACTCACAGAAGCAGAGAGTAGATTGGATGTTTCCCTGGGGCTGGGGAGGAGGGACAATAGAGGGATGAGGGTCAAAGGGTCCAAAGTTTTGGTTATGCGTGATGAATAAATTCAGAAGACCAGCAGTGTGAATGTAGTTAACAATACTGTATTAAATGCTTGAAACCTGCTATGAGGGAAAATCTTAAGCTTTCTCCTCACAAGGAAAGAAAAAAGAAAATGGTTAACTATGTGAGGTGATAGGAATGTTGCTTAACTTGATTGTGGTAGTGATTTCACATATATCAAAATATCAAGTTGTATATCTGAAATGTACAAAATTTTTATTTGTCAGTTATATCCCAGTAAAGATGGAGGAAGCAATCTTGGGGAATCCTAAAGTTAAATTGAGATTGTAGGGGGGAAATAGGATATAATAGCTTCGTAAACAATTTTCTATTCTCTGGGAAAGTTGAAGGTCTGTTTATCATAAGATTCAACAATTGTACCCCCCGGAGAATAACCAGGGACACTGTTAGACCTGTACATTCAAAGATACAGAACAAAACATTTCTAGAGCATGGTTTGTAATAGCAAAAAAGACCTTGAAAGAATCATGAAACACAGCAACAGAAGAACAAATATATACTATTATATAGCCATAAAAAATGGATACACTATAGCACACTGACAATTTCGATAATGTTTCGAAACATAATACTGTGTGAAAAATCAAATTGCAGAGACACCTGTGTGGCTCAGTTGTTTAAGCATCTGCCTTCGGCTCAGGTCACGATTCCAGGGTCCTTACATCGAGCCCCGCATGGAATTCCTTGCTCAGTGGGGAGCCTGCTTCTCCCTCTGCCTGCCACTCCCCCTGCTTGTGCTCTCTCTCTCTCTGACAGATAAATAAACAAAATCTTTTTAAAAAATCAAATTGCAAGGGCGCCTGGGTGGCTCAGTTGGCCTTCGGCTCAGGTCATGATCCCAGAGACCCGGGATCGAGCCCCACATCGGGCTCCCTGCTCGGCAGGAAGCCTGCTTCTCCCTCTCTCTCCCCCTGCTTGTGTTCCCTCTCTGGCTGTATTTCTCTCTGTCAAATAAATAAAATCTTTAACAAAGGCCAAAAAATTTGGATCATAAATTATATAGTCTCTTTATTCATAACTCCTTATTAAAGATTTCACAATTTAAATGTAATTTAAAAAAATGTTAACACTAACAGAATTGTGTTGCTATGTGTGGGACATAAACAATGAATCTTGGAACATTGACAAAATAAAATAATATAATAAAAAAAGAAAGTTAAATTATTTTAATCATTCTAGTCATAAGTATCAATAGAATTAAACATTTACACAAGGTTTGAAACATTTATCTCACTTGAAAAGAACATTTAAGGGGCGTCTAAGTGGCTCAGTTGGTTAAGTGACTGCCTTCAGCTCAGGTCATGATCCTGGGGCCCTGGGATCGAGCCTTGCATCGGGCTCCCTGCTCGGCGGGAAGCCTGCTTCTCCCTCTCTCACTCCCCCTGCTTGTGTTCCCTCTCTCGCTGTGTTTCTGTCAAATAAATAAATGAAATCTTAAAAAAAAAGAAAAAGAAAAGAACATTTAAGGAATTAACTGAGCAAATGTAGAAGGATGATCGTGTGATTTTTTTAAAAATTAAAACTCAAGTGACGCCTAGAAATGGGAACAGACCTTATTTGGTGCATTTATATACTGAACTGGCTGACAGGTTAGCATACACCAGTAAATGGGTACCTTCGCCTTCATCATTAGCCTGAGTTTCAATAAGCAAATTTCTGTATCTAGGAAAAGGAAAAAGGTAAAGAATGTAAAAGAACATGGTCAATGGCAGAGCCCACTTGTCCAAAACACTTTGCAAATAAAAAATAGCATGACCTTTGACTGTGGTTAGCAGAAATCATAAGGTAGAGTAAGATGTGTGCATTCGCTGATTGACAACAGGGAATCATTTACAAAAATGTGATCTCATTTTAGCATAAATACATACATATATGTAGTCATTTTGATATTATTTCCTGATTCTAAAAATTATATTTATGCCTTTACATGCATATGACTTCCTTTCTTTCCCTATTTTTGCATGGCTGTCCATAGGTCTGCTGCTGACCCAAGAATAATATTGTGATTCTCAATTTTCTCAAATATGGCCAGGTCATGATAAAAAGTATGAAGTCCATTAAGATACTAATGCAGATTTCATTATTAAAGTAATCGATCTTGAAATAATGAAACTACCAAAACTAAAAGCAACTTTCATGTTGAATTTTTCTCTAGTGCCCCACTGGAGCCAAGGAGCTGCATGTTCACCAGAGCGACTTTGGGGGATAAAGGCGAGTTCACCAGCACAAAGCCCCTTTGGCTCAGGGTCTCATGGCCAAAGAAACTAGGAATGGCCTGCTAGGAGCTGCACTCAAAGTAAGCTCCAGGGACCCAGTGTCCTTCTGAGGCTGGGCCTCCGACCTCCTCGGCACTCAGCCACACACAGGCTGGTGGAGATTTAGGACATTATGGCCTATGCAGTATTTCTCACACTTTTGAAAAGAAGACTTCATTCTCAGCCCATATCTCTTACACCAAAATTCCAAAAGTTGGCACTTACCAAATCAAAAATCAGCAAAAATGCAAACTACCCAGATGCCCTGTTTCTTGACTTCAACCTTTTAGTCGAGTACTGTCTACTCTCTGGACATCTCAGGTGACAATGCCAGAAGCTTCTTGGAGAACACTAGCAGGAACATTTTCTCAGCAGGAATTAAAGTTTTTCCTAGCTTTCCTGCCTGAGAAATGAGCCTTGAGTCATCAGAATCTCAATTTATAAATGAGATTCTGCCCTAGAATCACAAGAGCTTAGCATAAACACCATTTTCTTTGTATTAGCAAAGGTAAACAAAGATTCAAAAAATGGGACCTACATGAAAAATCTGTTCTTCCCAACACAAACCCAAAGATCTAACCACTTGGGGAATATTTCCAGCAGGATACTGCTAATTAAAGCAATAAGACTTGGGATGGAGAAGAAGATAAAAATTTTGGAGAAACAGTGCTGGGGTTGAGTCAGGTTTTTAAAAAAGAAATCTAGAGGGGTACCTGGGTGACTTAGTTAAGTGTCAACCTCTTCATTTGGGCTCAGATCATGATCTCAGGGTCATGAGATTGAGCCCCATGTTGGGCTCTATGCTCAGTAGGGAATCTGCTTGAGATTCTCTCTCTCTCCCTCTGCCCCCAAAATAAATGTCTTTTTTAAAAATTAGGAAAGAAATTTAGAGTCAGCTATAATGTAGTGATCAAGAGAAGACTCTGGGCTAGATAGCCTTGACCCTAAACTTGACCTCTCTCCAGCCAGTTTTGTCATTTGTAAAAGAGAAATAAAAATGTTATGAGGGTTGTTAGAGAAGTGAGTGTTGTTATGAGGAGTAAGTGAGTTAATACATGTGAACCTCCTAAAAAATGATCACTACATTGTTAAGTGTAAATGTAAGCAGTTGATGTTACCGTTATCATTATTTTTTGTAACATTGATTTACAAAAGTAAACTCAATTGCAAATGGCCTATAAAATAAATGTTACAGATCTGCACAATGGGTGGCTTAAAAAAATGGAGACTTACCACATTCCCTCAGAGACCAGCACAGGGCTTCTCACAGAAAAGGGAGAATGGACACTTGGGTGGCTCAGTCGTTAAGTCTCTGCCTTCAGCTCAGGTCATGATCGTAGGGTCCTGGGATTGAGTCTTGCATCAGGCTCCTTGCTCATCAGGGAGCCTGCTTCTCCTTCTGCCTGCCACTCCCCCTGCTTGTGCTCTCTCTCTGTCTCTCTCTCTCTGAAAAATAAGTAAATAAATTCTTTTAAAAAAATGGAAAAGAAAAGTGAGAAGACTGGGGACTCCCTGGGGTCTAAGGTGAAAATTGTGAGAAAACCCTGTGGAGATAGAAGATGGTTGGGTGTCAATGCATACATATAGGGAATGTAGTGTGGAGCTGAAAGGCCCGGGCACCCCAGACCAGGTTTAGGGTTGTGCTGGTGGGGAGCTTTCTACCTAACCTACCTTTCACCCTAATTGCCCAGATGAAACAAAGGAACAGCAGGGCCAGCTGGAGTCATGAGTTGTCATCAGGACAGCATTGAAAGGAAGGGTACCAGTGACAGCAGCAGATACTGCCTGATTAGCCCCTGAGCCACTACTTCCACCCCTCCCTCATCCTGTACACACAACAGTCTTCACAATGGAGGCCACTTGATTCTCAGAATTGAGAGGAAGTCCAAGTTACTGAGCAGTCCCATGAGGGCTGTTAAGCCTGGTGGGTGGGGAGTAGTGGAAGGCGTGTAAACAAATGCCCGAAGTCAGGTCATAAAGTGAAGCAGCCTCCACCCAACACACCCCAACGCTTTGAGTGAGGATCCCATAGAGCCGGGATCATGGTGTGACTCTGACTTCCGTCACCAGCTGGGCGAAGCTGATTCGTCCCAAGGTCATGAGTTCACAGGGAAAAATAATGAGATCTCTGAAGAGCACAAGCACTAAGTATGAAAAGCAGAAAAGCTAAACATATTATGACATAAGAATTAGCATTAATGGAACAGGAAAAAAACATAATAATTTAACATAAGGAAAAAAAAAATACCCAAAGAGATAAGAGAGGATATTGGAAACATGAAGCCAAAACAAGCAGTTACTAAAAAGAAGAAAAATGGAATCACTGAGTATGAAAGTGTGTAACTAAGGAACACTAGAGAGGAGATGAATAGAAGGACAATGCAGCAGGAAAATTAACCAGTGAGCTTTGAAAGATCAGGTTTGGGGACTCTCTCTCTGAAAACATCAGAAAAGAGAGAAAAGAATAAGAAGGTGGATGTTAAGAAGCTTAGAAGACAGAAGCATGAGTATCAGCATGGACATAAATGGATTATGAAAAAAGAGAAAAAATCTGAGTGGGGATATCTGGAGAAAGGACACATTAAATTTCTCAGATACAGAGAATAAAGATTTCAGACTGAGGTGGCTCAAAGGAATGTTAAGAAGGATGTCTTTAGGGAGGGGAAAAAAAGACTTAGGTATGTTTTATTGAAATTAAATAACATCACAGAAAAAAAAAACAACCTAAGAGCTTCAATAGAAAAAATGTACATCACTGACAATGGAAAACAGATCAGGTTCTATATCCAATATCTCAACAGAAACCTTGGATGCACCATAAAACAGGGACTTCAAATCAAGTATTTTATATCTGGCTAAATGCTCATTTAAATGCAAAGATAAAATAATAAAATAGAGATACTCTCAGGAATGTAAAACTTCACAATCTCTGTCAAAACACTTGCAAGAAATACTCCAGCAAAAAGAAATAGTTATGAAGTCAATAAAGATACAGGAAGTTAAAGTTAGAAAACTTTAAAAGTCTATTACCCAAATGTGGAATTAATTAATAGAATGGAGATATATATAGATATAGATATAGATATAGATATAGATATAGATATAGATATAGATATAGATATAGATATAGATCTGTCATTTCTCCTTTCTTCATTTTTCTTATCTTTTTATTTGTAATGTAATTGAGGATACACACACACATTGTTTTCCTAATTAAAATTAGGGGTGATACTCATGGGGTGGAAGTAGGGGAGTAAAAATTAAGACTGGGAGGATATCAGATGGAAGCAAGCATATGCTAAAGTAATTACCTATTCCAAGGAAGTTGTAAGTATTGGCAAGCTCAAGAAACTGATGGGGTGAAAATTAAGAATAATAATGGTTATTATTATAGGTTACTATAGAGGTTAAGGATAAACATTGGAATAATAAAAGTAGACTGTGACTTTTAAATGAACAGAAGGAAAATTATTCCATTGGAACATGACAGAGGAGAAAGTGAACAATTAAAAACAAAAAGTGAAGAGAAATGGTTAAAAAAAGGACAAATAAATCACAAATATAAAATAATTACAAAAAGTATTACAAATACTTTAAAATAATTACAAAAAAATCACAAAAAGTAAAATAAATGTATGTGCAAAAATAACATTATGACTTTGAAGTAAAACAAAGGTTTCTTATCTCTTTTAAAGAATCTTCTTTTTTAAAGATTTTATTTATTTATTTATTTGAAAGAGAGAGAGAGAGCCAAGGGGGGCTTGGGAGGAAGGGCAGAGGGAGAGGGACAAGCCAACTCTCTGTTAAACAGAAAGCCCAACACCAAGACCCTGGGATCATGACTTGAAGCACCCAGGAGCCCCAACAATTTCTTTTTTTTACTAACATATAATGTATTATTTGCTTCATAGGTACAGGTCTGTGAATCATCAGTCTTACACAATTCACAACACTCACCATAGCACATTACTACCCTCCCCAATGTCCATCACCCAGCCACTATCCCTCACCCCCCCACCCCCAGCAAACCTAAATTTGTTTCCTGAGATTAAGAGTCTCTCATGGTTTGTCTCCCTCCCTAGTCCCATCTTCCAACAAGGATTCCTTAAAAGAGACACAAAACATTGTAAAGAAAATTGATACATTGTAATTTATTAAAATTAAGAACTTCATGCATTAAAAGACATCACTTAACAGAGTACAAGTGCAACTTATAGGAAGGGTGAAGATATTGATAATGCATGTATTTGACCTAGGCCTTCATATTTTTATAAATCAATAAAACTAGATAAAGAATAGAAAGGTGTACAAAAGACTTGAGGATACACTTCACACACACACACACACACACACAATACCAATGGACAAGAATTATATGAAGATATGCTCAATTAAATTTATTAGCAGAGAAATACAGAGTAAACTATCAGTATAATTCCACTACATACTACCCAGCTAAAATTATAAAAGCAGAAAATGTCAAGAGTTGGCGAAAATGTAGGGCTACCAGATGCCTCATATATTGCTGATAGGAGCACAAATTTGTACAATAAAAAATTCTTAGTGGTATCAACTAAGGTTGAACGATGCCTTATGACACAACAATTCTGTTTCTAGGTATACACCCAAGAGAACTGTAAGTATGTGTCTACATATGTGCACCAGAAGACATGCACTAGAATGGTCATAGCAGCCCAAATAATAATAGCAAAAATCAGGAAATCATCAAAGTGTCCAACAACTTAAAGAGATAAATACACTGTATATTTACACAATGAAAGTCTATACAGTAATGAATATAAATAATCAAAATACTTATACAACAATGTAGATTGATCTCACAAACATAATATAAACAAGAGAGAGAACCATTTAAAGTAAAGTACAAAAACAGGTCAAATTAATCCCTGCTTTCCTAAGTCAGGATAGTGGTTTCCCTTGGGGGTTAATGACTGAGAGAGAGCATAAGGGAATTTTTGGGGTGTGATAATTAACTGAGGGATTTACATAGATGTGATCTTTTTTGTGAAATTCTTTGAGCTTTTAATTTTGTTATACACATTTTCTCTATGTATGTTGAACTTCAGTAAAAATTTAAATATATAAATAAAGACAACTCACTAATTATAAGACAAACACTAACATTGGATTTTTTTAATTCTGTATATGTTGTCCATGTGTTGCTAAATAAAGACATATTTTTAAAAGAAATTTATACAAGTTGAAAATAAGAAACCAAACAATAGACAAATATTAAAAACAGGATAGCAATTTCAATATTGAATAGAACTGAATTTAAGGTGTTAAATAACATGAGAAGGAAAGGTGAAATTACATATCTTGGTTGAAAAAATAAGCTAAGAATATATAATGCTAACACACACGTAGACCTCTAAAAATATAGTCTCGAAATATATAGAACAACAACTGAAAGAATTACAGGGAGAAATAAACAGTTATAGTTAGAGAATGTCATATGTCTATATTGGAAACTAAGAGATCAAGCAGACAAAAATAGGCAAGAAGTAAACAATTTGAGTAACAATATAAAAAAGCCCATACTAACATGTTTATACTCAACGAAGAGGCAATACAAATGTTGTGACATGTCATTTCTGCTCAGATCTCATTGGCAATATATTAATTAAATGACCAAAACTAACAGCAAAGAGGCTGAGAAATACAGTCTTTCATGCTTGGGCCCTGCATAAAATTGAAGAATTTATTACTAAGGAAAAAAAAAACCTCACACAATACAAATGCTTAACAGAACTGGATTTTTACAAATACTAATACAATGGGCTTCTAGCAAGTTTTATCAAAAGGGAAAAGAGAAAGGGCATCAAAATAAATAAAGCACTCTCACAAAACTGATAGTTTTTAAAAAGAATTATATAAAGACCTAATGATGAAAATTAAAAACCTCAAAAAATGGACAAAAATTGGTAAAAATTCAAAATGCCAAAATTGACATAAGAAGAAATACATATCAACGCGCAGAAATCAGTTGCATTCTTATACACCAACAACGAAAAAATTGAAAGGGAAATCAGAGAATCGATTCCATTTACTATAGCACCAAAAACCATAAGATACTTAGGAATAAACCTAACTAAAGGAGTCAAGGATCTATACTCGAAGAACTACAGAACACTCATGAAAGAAATTGAAGAAGACACAAAAAGATGGAAGAGCATTCCATGCTCATGGATCGGAAGAATAAACATTGTCAAAATGTCTATACTGCCCAGAGCAATCTACACTTTCAATACCATTCCGATCAAAATTCCACCAACATTCTTCAAAACGTTAGAACAAACAATCCTAAAATTTATATGG
>PITA01018356.1:0-40638 GCA_004023965.1 Spilogale gracilis
CTGAACTCTATTTTTAAGAGTCTCTTATGGTTTGCTTCCCCCTCTCTGCTTTCTTTTATCCCTCTTCCCACAGGTTCATCTGTTTTGTTTCCTAAATTCCCCATATGAGTGAAATCATATGGTATTTGTCTATTCCTGACTGCTTTATTTCGCTTACACTCTAGCTCCATTCATATTGCTACAAATGGCAAGACTTCATTCTTTTTGATGGCTAAGTAATATTCTATGGCATATATACACACACTACATCTTTATCCATTCATCACTGATAGACACTTGGGCTCTTTCCATAGTTAGCTATTGTTGACGATGCCACTATAAACATCAGGGTGCATGTACCCATTTGAATCTGTATTGGAGGTTTTTTTTTTTAATGGTTTTCCTGGGATTATAATTAATACCTCAATTTATAAGAATCTTGTTTAGATTAATATCAACTTAGTTTCATTGTAAAACAAAAACAAAAAACTCACTTTGCTTCTATATAGCTCTGTTCTCTTTATGTTATTGTTACACATTACATTTTCATACATTGTGTGCCCATCAACATAGATTTATAATTATTGTTTTAATGCAGTTGTATTTTCCATAATATAGGAAAAAAATTACAAATCTAAGCTACATTAATAGAGACTTTCATATTTACTTATGTAGTAGTAACCATTACCAGGTGTTTTTTATTTCTTTGTGTGGCTTTGAGTTACTGTCTAGTGTCCTTTCCTTTCAGTCAGAAGAATTCTGTTTAGCATTTCATATAGGCCAACTATATTAGCAGCAAACTATCCGTTTTTATCTGGGATGTCTTTTTTTTTTAAAGATTTTATTTATTTATTTGATAGAAACACAGTTAGAGAGGGAACACAAGCAGGAGTGAGAGAGGGAGCAGCAAGCTTCCTGCTGAGCAGGGTGTCTGAGGTGGGGCTCGATCCTGGGACTCCTGGATCATGGCCTGAGCCAAAGGACACTTAATGACTGAGCCACCCAGGTGCCCCTATCTGGGAATATCTTAATTTCTTCTTCAATTTTGAATACTTTTGCCAGAATACAGAGTTATTGGTTAAAAGGTTTTGTTTGTTTGTTTTGATTTTATTTTTTCCTCTGTCTTTCTGTCAACACTTTGAACATATCATCTCACTGCCTTTGATGTCACTTGTACCTGATAAGAAATCAGCTATTTATCTTGAGGATCCATAGGGTGTGATAAGTAGCTTAAGTCTTGTTTTCAGGATTCTCTGGGTTTTGGTTTTTGACAGTTTTATTATAATATGTCTCAGTGTGGATCTCTTTGAATTTATCCTGCTTGGAGTTCATTGGATTCTTTATGTATGGTTGATGTTTGTCATCAATTTGGGAAGTTTTCAGCCGTTCTTTCTGTCCCTTTTTCTCTCTCCTCTCCCATTGAGACTCCCATTATGTGTATGTTGGTATACTTGATGATGTTCCACAGGACTCTTAAGCTCTGTTCATTTTTCTTCATCCTTTTTTTCTTTCTGTTCTTCAAATTAGTCAGTCTCAATTGACCTATCTTCAAGTTTATTAATTTTTTTTCTGACTTCCTAAATCCTCTCTGTAGCCTCTGTAATGAATTTTTTATTTCAGTTGTTGTTATTTTTTAACTCTAGAATTTCAGTTTGGGTCCCTCTACTCTTCTTAAAAAAAAAAAAAAGATGACTTCTATCTCTATTGATACTCTCTATTTGGTGAGATATCATTCTCATGGTTTGTTCAGTTCTTTCCATATGGTTTCCTTTAACCCTTTGAACAGATTTAAAACAGTTGATCTAAATAATTGATTTAGATCATCTAAATAATTGATCTAAATCAATTATTTAGATGATCTAAATAGTAAGCCCAATGTCTGTCTTTCTATTAATTGGTAACTCTACTGTGTATGGACACACTTTCTTTTTTCTTTGCATGACTCATAATTTTTTTGTTGAAACCCAGACATTTTGAATGTTGCAATGTAGAACTCTGGAAATCAGATTCTCCCCTTCTGCAAGGTTTTTTTTGTTGCTGTTTGTTATGGTTGCTTTTTATTTATTCAGTGATCTTTCTGAAATAATTTTGTGCAGTCTGTATTTTTTGTTGAATATAACACTGAAGTCCCGCTTCTGCCGGGTTGATGCTCAACCCATAAGTGGACAGACATGTCCTCAAACACTTGCAACCAACAAAACAAAACAAAAAACAAAACAAAACAAGAAAACCTCCCCCAAACCCGTCCTTACAGAAGGGTTGTATGTGTATGTTGGAACATGCCTTTAGCAATCAACTTGGCAGTTTAAAACTCTGCCCTAGTCTTTATTTCCTGCTTATGCAGAGCATGATGGTTAGCCAGAGGTAAGAGCTTAGGGCTTTTCAAGTCTTTCCTGAGCATGCACTTAGCCTTGGGCATGCACATGGTGTTCTAGATTCCCAGAAATACGTCTGAGCTTTTCAAAGCATTTATTCCCCAAAGATCCTCATACTTAAGTTTTTCTTTAGAGTATTTTTAGTTAATATATATTGTTTTCCCCAACGTTTATTGGTCATCATAGGCAGCAGGAACTAGTGTATTGATCTTTAAATGTTTTCAACAATGTCTTTCCCCTCCTCCCACCATAGCTACTTGAACACTAGGAGAATTCCTAATTAGGCAAGATAAAAGCAATTCTTAAATTCCTTCAGGGAGCCACCAGACAGGTAAAACAATAGTAACAACAACAACAACAACAAAACTATCATAAGAATAAGGTTTATTCTGTTCCCTCCAGAACCAGGACCTCTATTGGGAACTTCGGCTGTTGTTTAAGGCCATTGATGAATTGAGGTAGGGGGATGGGCCAGAGTAAGTTAAAATTCCACAAAGCTCTTTTTATATAGATTTGGCTTTTTTTTTTTTTTTTTAATACATGTTCCTTGGATGTTATAAGCTTTTGGTCAATTTCTAGGTTTCCAAAAAAGTTGATTCTGACTATTTTTTAGCTGTTTATTGCTTTTGTGGAGGGACAGATTTTGGAGTTCCCTACTCCAACATTTTCCTCTTGAGTATTATCTGTAACTTAGTAAATATCTTGACTACATCTCAAATTAGTCTTTTAATTCTTTTTTTTTTTAACTTAGGATTTCTTTGATAAGAAATGGTGACAAACTTCCATCTCAGGATCATTTGATTGTTCAAGAATACATTGAAAAGCCTTTTCTAATGGAAGGTTACAAGTTTGATTTACGAATTTATATTCTGGTGACATCATGTGATCCACTGAAAATATTTCTCTACCATGATGGACTGGTGCGAATGGGAACAGAGAAATACATTCCACCTAATGAGTCTAATTTGGTAAGTGATATCAGACAGAATCTATGGTTTTATTCATTTATTCATTTGTTCAACTTGTATTTTTTAGAGCATGCTTTGTATGTAAAGATTGCATTAATCAAAGTACCCCTTATCAGGTTTTTATAGTCAGGAATTGTGTGCATAAACAAGACTGCTTCTAATTTATAGACAGCTTTGTTAAAATGGAAAGGTAAAAAGGTGTCTCCTCCAGCCAGCTAATTAGGAGAGGGCACTCTCTTTGGGTGCTGTGAGCAAGCACAAAGCTGGATTTCAAAGCACATGTGTATGTAGTGGCCTTGCGTAGAAATGACATGTACACATGTGTATACAGTGGCCTTATGTAGAAATGGATGTTTTGGCCCTGGATAGAAATGATTTATTTGAAATATAAATAAAAATAATATCTCATTGGGATACACAGATGGAGTGTCACAGAGTTGAGTATAAAGATAGCTTATGTTTAGCTTCTCATGGAGGAGGTGGTATTTGAACAAGCTTTATATAACAGGTATGGTTTAACATGTAGGATGTGGGAGAAAGCATATAAAACAGAGAATGTGAGAGTTATCAGAAAGTAGGGTTATTAATTTGTCATTTTACACAAAAGAAAAGATGGTAAATTGACACTGACCAAATGTAAAGTAGAGACATAAATTGGTAGTTTCAGAGTACATTTTAAAATCTACGAAGTGGTGCCTTCTGCAGATATTATTCCACTAAGATTTCCTTTGTGCAACTGTAACTTATTGATGAAAGACAAAACTGTAGTTTATGGTGTATGAAGTTCAAAGTGTAATTTATTATCATAATTTGTCATAAAAGTCACAAACCTTATTATCTATACTTAAAAGTTTGTTAACCTCTACCCTATTTTGGACCTAGTAATTACGTAAATTATAATTATTATTTCAATTTTGTCAAAAGCCTGGTTATTGTTCTCCTCCAATGTTATGCACACAATTAACTGCACTGAAAGTGGACATATTTTAGAAATACATAGTGGTTGATCATAAATATTGCTATGTTCAATTAATAAAAATGTTGTAAACCTGGCAAAAGAAGAATAAGAGAACTGTAAAAATTTTCCCTGGGAAGGAGGATAAAGGAAAGAATCATCTCTTTAAAGGTCATAAGATGTGAATATATCCAATCACCAAGTAATATTTGAACTCCACTGCATTCTAGGCATTGTGCTGGTTTTGGAAAAACAGTGACCAAGACAGATACAGTGCTTGACCTCTCAAAAGCAACAGTCTAGTGGGGAGGCAGAAAATAAAATAAGCAATTATAATACCTGATGGTAAGTGTAATGATCTAAGACACTGAGGGTGGTCAGCCAGTGCATAGCAAGGGCAACAACCCAGCTGGAGATAAAGTTTCGAGAGGGAGTTAGTAAAGTGAAATATGAATAATGAAGGGTTAGCCAGGTTGGGAGCAGGGTGGGGTGGAGGTCAATAGAGAAAAATGGCCCAGAGGTATGGGGTACCTGGAGAAAGCCCTCATGTTCAATATGGCTAATACAGACCGTGAGGTGGTGGGTATTTAGAGATGAGGATGAAGGTCCTAGAGGACAGGTCTTCCAGGGCTTTTTAGGCTGTGTCTAGGAATTTAACCTAAGAAGAAGGGAAGCATTGAAAGAAGGAATGAGTTTTTTGTCCTAAAAATGTCACCTCGTCTATCTGTGGAGAATGTGAGAGATGGATGGGAGAGGCGAGAGTAAGGGAGAAGCTGTTTTCTAGTCTAACCACATGTGAGAGGAAAGATGGCCTTATCTGAAGTAGTAGCAGTAGGACTATGCTAACAATAAGGATGCAGATTTAAGACATATTTATGATAACGTGGATAACATTGATATACTAACAGGTTGAATTTGTAGAAGAAGGGCAAAAGGAGAGAGAAATTATGGGTAAAGGTCAAGAATTTGGGCATGGGCCAGTTGGATGGATGATGTATTATTTACTGTGGTAGGAAATATAGGGCTATTAAAGGTCTTGCCGGAAGCTGGTGTGTTAGGTTTGACATGCCTGCACAGCCTCCAAAGATCTAGGCTATAAGCATTTGGATGGGAAGCATAAGTCTGCAGTTCAGAAGACAGAACCAAGTTATAAGCCTAATTTGAGACTTGTCAGCCCTTAGATTGTAATTAAAATAATTGGTGTGGATAAGAATGGGTTATAATACATTATAAGACAGATAGTCATGTTTTGAGAGAAAAGAGTAAGGGAAGACATAGGAAAGGATAAGACTTGTAAGCTCATTTAGGTGATAAAGTGATTTCATTTGATATCTTAAATTATATGTATGTGATTTGCTTAAATACACTGGATTAGGAAATCGTAAGGAAAATATGGGAGTCGGGAAATGTAACCTCTAGGTCTCACTTTGCCAACTGCTTTTGAATCATGTAATCTTGTGGCTTAGGTTCACATTACAAAGAATGTTCTTCTCCTATATAAGTGCCATTTTTCCCTATAGATCTCTAAAATTTAAAAGTTCACCTTCTACAACTCCATGATCAAATTCTTAAATTAAGATATGAAAGACTAAACAAACAAACAAAAAAGAAATACAAAATTTTATCTAAAGTGAGATCACAATTATGTAAAAGGTAAGCTTAAGAAAAAAAGGCTGGAAAAAATAAATCAAAATGCTCTCACTGGGTGTTTTGGATGACATACTGTTGCATATTTGTTTCTTTCTTCCTATCTTCAGTTTTTAAAATAGTGAGCATGTATTTTGTGAAGAGCTGTGTGTATTTATAAGAATTAAATGTTGGTAAACTACCTATGAGGAGATTATAAGACAGAGAATTTCAGGCATTGAAATATAATAACCATTTATATTTTGCTGCCAATGTAGCAGTTGGCCAGTTATTGAAAAGTTTTGTATATTCCAATTTATTGTATTGAGCCGATGTGCTAAAAAATAGGCTCGTTATATCCTTTTCATTCCTTGCAAGTTACGGTTTGATTTATAGCTGTCTTCACTACTTATGGCCAATGTCCAACTGACAATGAACTGCTTAGAAGGGGATTTTTGTTGAGGTAGATGTGAAACTAGAATTTCCAATCCTACTTAGAAAGATACTGTTCTAAGAAAAATGCACAGTTCCATTTTTTACTCGCTTTTTCACCAGGATAGCTATAGTTTTTATTACTGCTATTATTATTTATTTTAAGAAATTCTTGCCAAATGGAGAGCCACTCAAAAAATTATTTTCCAACTTTTTTAAATTGAAAAATGATTTATATTTTGCACACTAGGAAATGTTACAGTTTGATTGCTCTCCTTTTTCTTCAACTCAAGCACTCAGAGTTAGACAAGGACTAGATTTATGCTTTTTGTTTTAAATATCACTTAATTTAAAGCTTTTTCTAAGTTTCATTAGGGTAGGGACTGTCTACCTTGTTTATCTATGTATCCACAGTGCCCAGTATCAGTTCCTGCAGATAGCAAATAGGTGCTCCTTAAATATTAATGAATGAAAAAATAATTTTTTTTAATTTAAAGATTTTTATTTATTTATTGGACACAGAGAGAGACAACGAGAGAATGAACACAAGCAGGGGGATTGGGAGAGGGAGAAGCAGGCTTCCCTCTGAACAGGGAGCCTGATGCGGGACTCGACCCCAGCACCCCCTGAGATCAGGACCTGAGCCACCTAGGTGCCCCAGAATGGAAAAATAAATTCTTAATTAGTGATGCGCACATGGGTTAGTTAATAACATGTAGCTCAAATAATCACTTCTGTGCATTTACTTCAAAGATTTAATACTGTAGACCTAAGTAACTGCAGTGGAAATAAAATATGATACAAATAATCTTGGTTATTAACAAACCTAAGTAATAGTCATGTACATGAAGTATGTATTCATTGTGATGCAACATCGCTCTCTAAAGTAACTCCTGGGAATAAGATCGTGAAGTTAGGAGATACGGATTTGATGAATGTTTATGGTAGATTGATAAGGAACCACCAGACGTGTATTAGTTGACAATTAGGAGAGAATTAAAATTTTGGATTCTTTTTCAAGTCATTTGAGGATAACAGTATCAACAAACATAATAAAAGTGTCATGACACTAAGGCCTAACAGTTCCAGTAAGGAGTGCTGTAAATTGACTGTTAATCATGTAGACTCTGTACAGCACAGTGTGCCGCTTCTGTCTGCTGTTTCGAAGCATGCTCTGTCTCATGAGTGAGCTCAAGTGGCCTCCCGGTCCCTGGTGGAGGCAGAGGTTGTGTTTTTTGTTTTTTGTTTTTTGTTTTTTTCAGAGGTTGTGTTTGGTTGCCTTTTGATTCATGCTACTTGCTTGAGATTTCATTTTGTATTTTTCTTTGAAAAAAATATAGAATGCTCTCCTAGAAAATTCTCTTCCCAAAACAAATTTGGGTGAGAACTGTCACTAAAAACATTAAAAACAAATTAACAAAAACATAGTTTTTCTTGCTTAGCAGTGTGTAATTTCAGTTTCATGTGATTATTTTAATGCTTTTGATGGGAGATATATTTTGAATAATATATAAAGTAACTTTGTAGATGACTACGCTTGTAATCCTCTTATTGGAAATGTGCCATTCCATTTAATTTGAAAATCATCATGAAATCATCTAAATCATCATGAAATTGCCGATCTGTATATTTTAAACATTAAACATCTTTGGTTGCTTTAGGGTCTGTGAAACCTCCCAGTTCTAGAGTCTCATAGGTGATGACAACTTTGGTTCTTACTTGTTACAGACCCAGTTATACATGCATCTAACAAACTACTCTGTGAACAAGCACAATGAGCACTTTGAAAGGGATGAGACGGAAAACAAAGGCAGCAAACGTTCCATCAAGTGGTTTACAGAATTCCTACAAGCAAATCAACATGATGTTGCTAAGTTTTGGAGTGATATTTCAGTAAGATTATGCCATTTTCACAATTATAACTGTCTTTCCTCATATTAATTTAAAGGATCATCAGCATTTTAAGTAAAGAACAGATTACATTAGATTGGGCAGATAAACTACTTTCATGAGGGAAGGGGGAATTGGGACAGACCTTGATAAGCAGTATTTTTACTGCTAGGGATGGGAGAGAGGGGGTTCTAGGTGCAAGCAAAAGCATACGTAAAGGCATAGATGTATGAAAATAGTGATAAGTGGCCCAGGTTGGCATGTATGGTGTTTTTGGGAATTTTGTGAGGACTTATAGCTGAAAAGATATGTGGAGGCAAAATTTTAGGTCTGAAAATCAAGGTTTAACTTGATAGGCAGTAAGGATTCATTCCTTCCAGATTTTAAGGAAGGAGCGTAATAAGGCCTAAGACTATGCATTTAAAAGATAAATTTGAAAATGGGTATAGTACAGACCAAGAGTAGGTAGAGGAAGGCAGCTAAGAGATAGATTAAGTGAAAAGAATGGCCTGAAATGAACCACACAGTGGAAGAGGTGACCATGAGGTAAGCATTGATGTTAATTGCATGTCCAAAATCAGGAAAAAGCAGTCAGACATTCCTCTGCAGTTTTAAGGAGGAATTACAGGGAGAATGGTTGTGGCTTTATCTGAAATAGAGTAGAAAGGAATTTATTTTGAGATGATCTAGAGCTTAGTTTTTATAGTTTTTATAGGGAAAAGAGTTCTATTAATTCATTTCACTCAGTCATTCAGTAAACACTTAATGAAACCATAATATTTGCTTCTTTCTGGCTGATAATATGAGATTTATGAGATACAGCTCCAATCTTCAAAAAATTTAGAGTTGAGTAGGAAAGATCCACACAGAAGTTGTTAGTAAAATGTAATTTATCACAAACAACAACAGAGCCATGCGCTGGATTCTGTGGGAATGTCAAGACCACATAGAGTAGCTTTCTGTGGTGGGGATTGGAGAAGGGCTTTCTGGAGGCATTTACACCTGAACTAAATTGTTAAAAGGTCATGAGGCTATGATAATGAGTTCCACTAGAGGTTTGTGGAACTTAAAATGTTTTCTCAGGTAGAAAGATCAAGCAGGCAGTTAAAAGTGTACATTCGGGGTGTGTTTGATAATTAAAGCCATGGCTGTGGAGGGCATTGCAAATGATAAGGGTAAAGTGAGTAAAGGAAGCCAATCTGAGGAATGAAAGTGACCCTTTATTAATTCTAGCGGAAGTATCACAAAGGTATTCAAAGTTATAAGAGGACTTAATATGACAGGGCTATGCAATATGATTTAGCTTTCCTTTGGGGACAAATAGTATATAATTTAAATAAATCAATCATGGAAAATGGACATGGAAAGTTCATAGTTGAATTTGGTTCTCTTGAGAAAATCAGAAAAATCAGCATCATTGTATTTATCCTTTTGTTTTGTTGGTTGATATTTTTTACACCTTATTTTCTATATCACAGAACATAAATCCAGAAACACTTGGGTGTCAGACAAGTAAAAAGGAGTGAAATGGTCTGCACAGAAGTAAACAGAGTGTTCTGGGAATGTGGTAATTTGAAAAGCATAAAACATCTGAAGGGGGTGGGCATTACTCAGCACCAGCCGTTTGGTGCCACGGTATTCTGGGCCCAGTGTGGCTCATTTTTCTCATTCATCAGTGGAAGCTCTAAGTCTCTTGATTTATAAATATTGGCAACACATTCAAAACTTTTTAGAAATTCAGGGGCTTCAGCAAAAATGTTTGTCAAATGGATTGTGTAAGAGGCCCACCAACTTGTTAACTTTCTAGTCTATCTTCCTGGTAACCTAAATACAGCCAAACAAGAATTTTGAATATGATAATGCTGTGTTTATTTATCTATTTATTATTATACCAATGCCAACTTTTCAGAAATTCAAAAAAATATTTTAATAATGATAGTTTATTATCATAGCAGGTTAGATGCTATCAAAGGGGTGAAATTTGCTATTTTGGGGTAGTAGATCATTTATGATGATACCTGGATGATTTAATGAATGGATCATTTGATGAATAGCTCGGTGAGAGCAAGAAAGTTTTCTGTGCCCTGTGATATTCCTTTTTCTTTACCAAATTTTTCAGTTCCATCTGGGTTTTCACTTCTTCAAAGAAGTCCTTGGACTGCCTCGGAGAAGACTGTGTAGAGAGAATCAATCAGAGAGAAAAATTGGCTTTAAGTGGTAGTTTCCCTACATAATTAAATTAGGAGAAGATATAGAATTAAGACTAATGTTAATAAGAGGGTATAGAAATGAAACTTTCATTTATAATTTCATTATGATTTTGTTATAATTTTCATGTATAACTTGAATATGGGTGATATGCACCTATTAAGCTCTGAAACATTTATGATCTTTTCTACAAATGGGTAAACTTTGCATCATTCTTGCCTAGATTAGTTTAGAATGTATAATAACAATCTACAAATAAGCAATGAGTTAATATTTAATAAGTTCTTGGCTTTTCCAAGCACTATTTAATAATATATTTATCTTTATTCAGAATTGTATATAAAGATATCTGTTTAAGATGAGTTAATGGAATAATATATTATAAAAACAGGAGGAGGTAGAGAAGGCAGACAATCAGTAAATTTTTTCCTTAATGTCATAGTTTGCAAATTTCATGAATTTAGCTTAGGACTTTTTTTCTAATGACCTTTTTTTGAGGGGGCACTTTCTCTAAAAAGTAACTGTTTATGAAAACTAACATACAGTAGTATCCCCTATATAGCACAGAGATGTGTACTTTAGCGCAGTTCAGAGGTGAATAAGAAACCATAGGAAAACAAGCCACAGAGATCATAACCATTATAATCACTCATAAAACCACCCTTACTGAATGTTTTTTTATATACTCATATATATATGTACAAATCTGCAAATCATATTTCAAAGCAATGACACCATGTTGGAAATTCTCAAAAGCATTAGTGGAATTTGATTCATGTTTGGTTATATCACTCCTGATTTTCACAAACACCTGCAGTCTTGTCTTTGCATTCTTTACAAACGTGCGTTTTATATAGAAAAAACACAGATTTGTAATTCAGGGTTTATTAATATTCACTCTCCCCATCCTGCCTGAGTTGTTTCATGCAGATACTTATTAGACAAGGTTTCAGCTCCCCCCCCCCCTATTCTCTAGTGGCTTCCCTAATCTGGGAAGGATTAAATGAATTGGTTTTTTGGCTTTTGTCTTTACATCCTTTAGTGTTGCCATTGATCTTTTATTTTGATTAAAATTTTGTAGAACAACCTCTTATGGCATTTCTGATACCCCAAATATGATCTGGATTGGGGTTCTGGGTGACAGCAGGGTTAATTTCTGTCTCTCATTTTTTTATGAGATATAGTGAATCTATATGAGATTCTATATATTTTTATGAGATATAGTGAATATTGCTCCCACCAGGTGGTGGAATGTTTGTTTCTGACCTGACATGGGAGGGGAGGTTCAAAGGAGCGATAGAATAAATATAACAATACTAGTAATTAACACTTATTGAAGATTTACTCTGTTCTAGGCACTATGCTGAGAGTTTTACATGGAGTCTCATTCTGTCCTTACATCAGTATTTTGCAGTAGGTATTACTACTATTTCCCCTTTATGTTTGGGGAAAGTGAGACTAAGTCTAAGCAACATACATCTAGCAAGTAGCAAAACCAAGAATAAACCCAGAAAGCATGATATTAGAACCAGGTTCTTTTTTTTTTTTTAATTTTTAAGATTTTATTTATTTATTTGACAGAGAGAAACACAGTTAGAGAGGGAACACAAGCAGAGGGACTGAGAGAGGGAGAAGCAGGCTTCCCGCCAAGCAGGGAGCCCGATGTGGGACTCGATCTCGGGTCTCCAGGATCATGACCTGAGCCGAAGGCATTCGCTTAACCAACTGAGCCACCCAGGCACCCCTAGAACCACGTTCTTAATTGCCATGCTATATTGCCTATATCTGGAGAAAGGGACTTAAAAAGACAATATATTCTAAGCCAAACCCCCCTGCAAGACAGCTTTTCCACAATCTGTAACTTGTTCTTAAACTTCAGTAAACCAGCTTTTTGTTTTATGAGCATTAGTAACTCATTCTAGTAGTGTTGTGTGTCCTCACAGAAAGTGTTGATAGCCATGTCTATAATCGGCAGGACTCTCATCTCAGGTACACCTTATGAAATGCAAAGCCACTACCACACAAAGAAGCACACCTCTCCTGGATTCTGTCCCACCATTCCGGTTTTTGTCTAAGTGGAAGTTCTATGCTGTTTGTGAAATAGTTTAATTTTATCCTCCTTGCAATTTTCCTTCCCTGCCACTGCTAAACCCTTCCGTATGGTTTCTGAGAAGGCTAGCGTATGATCTTAGCCTTATTTATTTGATAGATGCCACATTTATAAACTTTTATTTTACTTATTCACGACTATTTTTGAGCATGTCCTAAATGGCCGCCACTAGTGTAGGCACAAGGACAGGGCTCTCGGCAACAAAGGGAAAAGATCAGCTGATTCTATGCTGTGCGAAGTTGTGCAGGAAGGGAGGTTGGCTACTTTTGACTCCAGTGTCGGGGAAGATCTCTCTGAGTATCAAGGCATGGGACATCGGGACGAGTGTTCCAGAAAGAAGGAACAGTTATCACCATGGGCTGTAAGCAGGCAAGCATGGGCGGAGTGTAATGAGTGGAATCAGCAGTGGCAGGGGCCACATGCCATAGAGCTTTACAAACTTGGCCCAGGGTGCTGTTTGTAAGTCCAGGCGTTATTTCCATATATGTAAATTTTTGTAAGGCATTTTCACCTTTTTCCTTTTTTTAAAATCACTATCTATGCAGGAGTTGGTTGTAAAGACTTTGATTGTCGCCGAGCCTCATGTCCTGCATGCGTATCGGATGTGCCGACCTGGTCAGCCTCCAGGAAGTGAAAGTGTCTGTTTCGAAGTCCTGGGATTCGATATTTTGTTGGACAGAAAACTAAAGCCATGGCTTCTGGAGGTAAGGCATTTCTTTTAAGAAGAAAGAGAAGTTACTACTATGCTTGTGCATGAAAACAAATGTTTTTTTAAATGTGTGCTTGGCACAGTTGGCTCGTTAACTAAGCAGAAAGAGGCCTGAATGGAGCATGTGGGAGGAAGAGACAAAAATTTGGAGAATAGAACAGATCCAGGATTGGGCCTATATGTGTCTGATATTACTTTTCCCAAACTAATGTTGAGTGAATTTCTAGGCCACGAATTTTGAATATATGCATGGATCTGCTTTTACTGATTTGTTATTTACTTTCTCCACTATTTCCTCAGCCTCATGGCCTCTCCCACTTCATGACTTCTGGATGTTGTCTTTCCTATGTGTGGGTGCTTGGGCTTCAGGACCACAGCCCCTTTGTCTTCACTGGGTTCCCATTCAAACTCTCCAAGAAGAGAGAAGCTCCGATTGGGTCATTAATCAGTATCCAGTACCTCATGCCCCAGCTGGCATGGATTCTCCCTGAAGGCCATATAATATGCCTAGGGCTCCCCTCATGTCCAGCCTGTTAACTGTGTGCCTTTGGGTTTGCTGCCAGTCCCTGCTATAGTCTCAGTCATCATTATTTTTTCTCATTATAAAAGATCACTTAATATTAGGAAAAAATGAAATGATATAATTAAATAAAAATTTAATTTTTTAATTAAAAAAGTAAAATAAATAAAAATAGCCTCTGTTTAAGGTTCTTGTACATTTCCTTCCAGTCAGATTTATATTACACGCAGAAGAAAACTTAGGAGTCTTGTGGCCCAGTACTCCCCCATTCAGCAGTTCCCACTCAGATCCCTGATCTGAAGTCAGAGCGCAGGGGCACAGACCACTGTGTTTAGGAAACTTCATCAGGAAAATAGCACGTGCCTAAACACCAGTGTTTACTAGATTAGTTACATTTGGAACATACTGCTGTAAAAGATCACCAAGTACCTTGGTCCAATCACCAAGTACCTTTCATTTTAAGCTGATCATCTTTTTTTGTAATGATTTTGGGAGTTGGAAGTGCCATTTGTAACCTGAAAAAAGCAAACTGAATGAGTGATAGATAATCAAGACATTCAGAGTATATCTTTAGGAAAGAGTATTTTTCCAATTTGAGGGCTGATGATTTGTGTGTGTGTGTGTGTGTGTGTGTGTGTGTGTGTGTGTGTGTGTGTGTATTCAGTCTCCTATGTGCCAGGAATGTACATTATATTTCCAATCAAGTTTAGATGTCAGATGTTGAAATTTTGCTCTTGCCTGGGTCCTAGAGATAAGATAAATGTGAGGAATTTTGCTTCCCTCATTACATGTATATGATAGCATTTGACTGTGCATTTGACTGACATTTTCTTCCTTAGGTTTCCTACTTTATCTGCAATTATCTTTTCCTTAACTATATATTTTTTTCCTGCTCCTGCTGCTTGTCTTTTATCTTTGATGGGGTGAGGAAAAAGTAAAGGCACATGCATGAGATGGAACTGAAAGTATAGCAGGAGTATATAATGATATATATAATGACCATAGATAATTAGTTACCTGTTTTTAAAAGCATTTGTCTAATGAGCTTTGTAGGAGCTTGGTGAATCAGAACTGACTGAATGGTTGAATTCAGCATTTTTTTAAAGGCTTAAAACACCGTTGTTTGATTAATGTTTCTTCATATTTTTTCTCTTCTTCATCCTGTCCAGATCAATAACCATTAAAAAAATCGACAATCGAGAGCTAAATAACATTGTTTGCATTAACATATTTTCATTTTTGATTCATTTCTTCATTTCCAGATCAGTCAGAACCATTACAGAAACCTTACAGTAACCAACAGCTATGGATAATGAACATTTATTACATTAAAACAATTAAAAGAATCTTATTTAGATCTTGCTTCTTTATTTTCTCCCAGCTGCAATTGCAGTGGTGCTAGCATAAGTGGTTAAAAACCTTTTGGCACCATCAAGTGGAATAAGATAGAAGGTGCATCTGAGAGTATGATAACTTTTAGTTAACTGGAATAATTGCAGGTAATGATTCACAGTGGCAAAATTACAGAAAATTTCAAGTCCAGAAACATTGTTTTGGGGGGAAATATGGAAATTGGGTAGAATAGGACTGTACTGCTAATACTTTAATTACCCTTGAATTAATTTCTGCAAGTCCTTGTGTCAGGAGGTGGAGATACAAGAAGACAGAATACTTACCCTGGCCTAGTGGGGACTCAGATATGGGTCTTAACAGTAATAGTTACAAGTATAAGTAGGAAACAGGGTACCAGCACAAACAACAGAGTGATTAATCTCTCTGTGTTCATGTGTGTATTTGACAGTTTAAAAAAAAAGATCTTTTCAGAGGAGGGAACACCTGAGCAGAGTGTTTAGGCTGTGGAAGGCGTAGTGGGGACTGGGAGTTGGGAAAGGTGGGGGGGATGGGGAGAAGTTACTGGGCCAAGGAAACAACACTAATTTGGGAGCCTAGAATCTATAATGGATACTTTGATATGTGCATAAAATTGTTGTGCTTATTTTGATAGTAAAATTATGATTTGGTTTGTTAATAGTATTTATTAATTTTGCTTTCTAATAGTTTTCATTTTTGCATACATTTACAAGCTACTAAACTTTAGACTCCAACATCTGCTGAACTTCGTTCTAGATTGGGGTAGGGAATGAGAAGCAAAGAAGCCATCAACATCACAGGGTAGATTTTTTTTTTTAAAGTTTTATCTATTTGTGAGAGAGAGGCAGTAGAGAGGGGCATAGGAGGTGGGAGAGAGAGTCTCTTGATGCTGGGCTCCATCTCATCACCCTGAGATCACAACCTGAGCCAAAACCAGGAGTTGAACATTTAATTGATTGTGCCACCCAGGTATCCCAGAGTAGAATTTTGACTGAATGGAATCTTAATTTTTAGAATTTCTTCTGTCTTTAGTTTTTATTTTACCTTTCTCATGAAACTTTTGAAAAATCCAAAATGTAAATTGAAAAAAAATCTTTTTCTACCTTTTCACATATTTGTTTATCTTATATGGGAACATTTCTCTATAGACCAATTTCTTTTCTATGGTAGTAGAGGGAATCTTCTGACATAGGTAAGAGAGGGTCTGAGGTTACTTCCAACCTGGAGGACAGGTATAGGTCTGGTAGAATTCCAGATGGCAATTTTGGAATGGAATACAAAAAGAATTCTATTAAGATATATAACATTTCAGTGAACCACTTAGTCATTGGTTCCTAAATGTCTGGTTCATTTTATAACCCTGTCCCATGTAGCAGCAGAAGTATTGTTAATTGTTTTACAAATTTCAGAGATTTGAATCAGTATAGAATGGTTAAAATTTTTTCATATAAAATACATAAAATATATCAAATTCATTAGAGATGAAAATACATTTCATATAAAATACATTATCCTTTCTTTGCACTTGTAAGAGGAAATACTTAGAGTTTTGAAGTAGCAGATTAATAAATTCCCTTTCTTAAATTTTTCCTGGAATAAATGGATGTTCTTATAGTTACCAAGCTGTTCCCTTCTCTTTGAGAGTACATCATATAGGTAGAAATATGTCCATCACCTTCTAAATCAGAGATCAGCAAAAGCATAACATAGTTTGGCACATCACTATAAATGGAATGCCATGAATCAAAATGATGACACGAAAGATTTTTGTGATATATATTTTTTAAAAACTTGGATTATAGAATAATATTATTAATAGAGGTATGTATTTGGAAGATAAAATAAATATTATAAATATGTATGCATAATAAATATTTATCATTTATCAAATGGTTAGTAATACACCATAATAGTCTACTGGGTAATGGGATTATGGTGATCTTTGTTGTCTGTTTAGCTTCTATATACATACTTCTACTTATTTACAGTTCTTACAGCTGCCAGTTGTGAAATGCATACTGTCAGTTATTTTGTCTCTTATGGAAAGGAACTGTATAAGACAACGCTTGGCATCATATTTTTTGAGATAGACCATGAGCTTAGGTCGTGGTCATGAAGCCAAGCTGTAGTTTTGAACTCAGTAGTGTTCTAGCCAACTGAATTAAGTAAATAACTTTCTTAAGCAGTTGCTCTTCCAGTTATATTTTCATAGCTAAAAAGACAAAGACAAAAACTCCTGCTCTTGAGGTGGTAGTGTGTTGTATAATGGATTTCAGGGTATATACAGTTACTGTTACTTCTTATTTTTCATCTTAATGAAATCCTGGAAATGATGTTGGAAAGAAGAACACCCACAAATGGCTCGTTTATTCCCATGAGTCCTTGTACAGTTAGAGAAGGTCATAGAGGTTAGTCTGCAGCTACCTTTAATGGTATCTTCTGAATTATATAGTTGATGTCTTTGGAAATGAAAATTAATGATTTATTGTTTGATCCAGGTAGAAAGAAAATAATTTTATTTTTTAGGCAGCAATAGATGAAATCATCCAGAAGATCTGAGCAGTAAAAAGAGGGCACTGAGAGTTTCTATGTGCTAAATAAATGCGTTTAATTATTACTGTATTGGTAACATGCATATTATTTTTGTTACATCATTATTATTACTGTTAATACTGGTCTTCTAACCTTTTTGTCAGGATGAGTCACATTTAACGTACCTAAACTTAAAATCTAGAGTGTATGGGGTGTTGGGTTGGAGAGGGTGAAGTGGAGGGGAAGGGCAGAAATGCTTACCAAAGATCCTGAGCTAAGGCAGCAGGGGGAAGGAGACCATGACAGCAGTCAGCTCCTTGCAACTCCTTGACTTAGGGTGGTGGGGAAGGGAGGTATGACAGTGGTAACTGGACCATCTACCCTGTAGAGCTTTGAGATTTATTGTAGAGTTTTCTATTGATTGGGGATCTTGCATTAGTTTAACAAATATGTTTTGAATATTTATTAATCTATCAACATTTGGCTTTTCGCATTGTTTTCTTTGTAAATTTCAGATTAATCGTGCTCCAAGTTTTGGGACTGATCAGAAAATCGACTATGATGTGAAAAGGGGAGTGCTTCTAAATGCACTAAAGCTACTGAACATCAGGTAAAGTATTTCCTCCATCTTTTGGAAGGTTTTCACTACCTGTGGCATAGAACAATCACTTGCATATGGGATTGGCTGGTAATTTTTTCATATTTTGTATTTTGAATTTCTTGATTCCATTCTTCAAATCCGTGTAGTGTTTTCTTTTTAAGTATCTTTTCCGCTCTACAAACTGCTTTTCCTTCTCTCCATATCATGCTCTGAATCTACACTAAATATGGTTAAATTACAGTGTTGATATAATTATTTAATATAGAGTATAAGGTTGAATTGGAGAAAATACCTGAGGAAAATCTCTACATTATCTTCCTCACCCCATGTGAAAAAACTAAAGTAGAGTTCATTCAGGAATTAAAAAAGTAACAACCCTCAAACAAATGAATTTCCTATCTTTCTGTTCAGAAGTCTTCCCACTGTGTCTCGCTGCCTGGGTAAATGGAAAACCAAGGCAGTTAAGTTGTTAAGGCAGGATTAACCATCCCATTGAAAAGCATAGACAGGAATTCCTCCCCCCCCCCACACCCCCAGAGCTGGATAATAGTCCATTGAATGTATATACCACATTTTCTTTACCATTCATCTATTGAGGAACATTTAGTTTGCTTCTACATCTTGGCTATTGTGAATAATGCTGTAATGAGCATGGGAGTGCAGGTTATCTCTTTGCATCCTGATCTCAGCTCCTTTGGATCTGTACTCAGAAAGGGGATGCACCAACAGAATATTATTAGGTTGGTTGCAGTGTACACGATCATGGATCTCAGATATTTGAATTGCTGTTTTGTAGGAAAGCTTTTGGCTCATTATGAAAGAAATTTGTTAGAAGTTTAATTGAACTGCTTAACGAAGTAGTGAGTCATCTGCCATTTTAAGTGTTCAAATAGTGTTTAGGGTGGTGGATTAAAGGACCTCTGAGGTCCTTTAAGCCCAGGGACTTTATGATTTCAATTGATTCTAATTGTCATTTAAAAAACTCTAAAAGAATTGTGGGATGCTTCCAAGCAATTTATTTATTTTAAATGTTTCCAAGCATTTAGCAGATGCCTGCTTGAGAAGTAACTTTCTATGGAAAGCATTATTAAAAGAAGAGATCAATATATGAATTTGTTTTTTTTTCCTGTTTTTTTGATAAATTTGTTGCGAGATTTTCATATGGCCACTTTTTTTGCTTGATCAAAGAACGATTTGCCTCAATTTAACTGACATTTCAATTATCCTTAAAGAAATGAATAGAGAAGATATAGAAAGTGAAATTTTTGTTTATTTATCTTACACAAGGGCATCACATATTTTAGATTATTCAAACAGTATACCTATACATTGTTTTGCATTTACTATTATTATATAAGTAAGCCTTTTTTTTTTTTTTTTTTTTTGCCTGTCTTTGCCAATGAATTCAGGACATAATCTATGGGTGTTTTTGTATTCTTAAAAGTGAGATATACATAGTTCAAATGGTGAGAAATTTCTAGACTTAAAAATAAAGGAAAATTGGAACCAGAGAGGGAGATAAACCATAACACACTCTTAATCTCAGGAGACAAATTGAGGATTGCTGTAGGGAAGGGGAGTGGGAGAGATAGGGTAGCTGGGTGGTGGACATTGGGGAGGGTATGTGCTATGGTGAGGGCTGTGAATTGTGTAAGACTGATGAATCACAGACCTGTACCCCTGAAACAAATAATACCTTATATGTCAATAAAAAAAGGTAAAAAAAAATAAATGAAAATTGGAATTCATTTTCCTTATTTTGCTTAGTGTTGTTCCATTAAAAGAATTTAGTACAATTCTTAACGTTTTGAGCATATGCTAATGAAGTTTACATTATAGATGTGCCTTTTCTCTCCATCCAGATGGAGTGCTCCATGTGCATATGTGTTAGACTTGTCTTTCAAGTCTGCACAATTCTTAGCACAATGTTTTACTTATACTATGGCTCCATATATACCCCAAAGTTCATTTTGTAAGCATATACTTTTAATTTCAAGAAAATCCAGAAGAATGTAGATTGCTCAGAGTATTCCATCTCAGCTCCTGGGACTACAGAGCCTCCGGTTTACTATTGGGAGACCCATAGTCGATGGATGATTAGATGAATATGATGTACATGGATATGTGTGTATATATATATATACACACAAACTGATTCATATCCCCACTGTGTCTCCTCTTGTGTTAATTCGCCTCATAGGGATAAGATCAGGGCTTATTTGAATTCCTGTGTTTTATATTTCAGGACCAGTGATAAAAGGAGAAACTTGGCCAAACAAAAAGCTGAGGCTCAAAGGAGGCTTTATGGTCAAAATTCAATAAAAAGGCTCTTACCAGGTTCCTCAGACTGGGAACAGCAGAGACATCAGTTAGAGAGGCGGAAAGAAGAGTTGGTATGAAAATTTTAACAATATGCCCACAATTTTGAATTGCATAATTCATTGGTCAGATTTTATTTGTCAGATTTCTTCATTTCTAGAAAGAGAGACTCGCTCAATTACGAAAGCAGATTTTAAAAGAAGAACATGAAAATCGGCATATGGGGAATTATAGGTAACGATGCCTCCATTTTCTTATAGATTGAAGAAGTAAAGTATCAAAAGAACTATTCTGCATTTTTAAACTTTTAGGGCTTATTTTGAGCACTGTTTGTTTATTCCTGCTAGCCAGCTTCATGAGTATGAGGCCTTTTAAATCTGATACTATCCTGTGACCTTATTTACTTATAATGTAGTATTTTGAGAAAGTCAGGTTTTAGGTCTCATAGTTTTCTTTCTGGCAGTTCAGAGTGGTTGCCTCTACTTTGTTTAAACTCAGATACATCAGGAACTGGGCAAATAATGAAAATGTTTGAAGGAGGCAGGTATGAGACAATACAGAAGGGTGTGGACTGTTTTGAACAGGACCCCCTCCAGAGTATCCTCTGACAGAATAAAAGAGGACACCCCCTCTAAATTCCTTGTGTTCTTGGAAAGACTGCCCCTCTTCCCAAGTTTGACATTAGCTCAACAGAATTAGGAGGATTTAGGGCCACAGAGCTTCTCACACTCTTGGTAAAACATTCTTTTCTGCCTTAACACCAACAGCACTCTGAGAACACATTTTCATTCTACCTCTACCCTCTTCTCTTCCTCAGAGAGGCACGTTCCACTACCCCAAAGAGAGTATCAAGATAAATGCCCACATTTTTGTATATGTCAGTAACCACACTGTAATTGCATACTTCCATATTATTCCTCATCACCTGCTCTGTCCCATGAAGATGCATATTTCTTCAATATGCCTAGTTGCAATTCTTCTCCAATGACCACTTCACAACCAAATGCTTATACTATGCTCTCTGAAGCTTCATTGTTCAATGACCATTCTCTCAATAAACTTTAATTTGTGTAGATAACTGATGGAATTTGGTGTGAATTTCTTATCACTGCATTCATCTTTATTTCTAGGACCTAGTAAAGTAACTGGCAGAGAGTAGGTGGTCATGGGGTATCTATGTAATGGAACCTAACTTTTGCATTACAATAGCTTCTTTTAAACAAGTTGGTTTGTCTGATTTATTGTAGACGAATTTATCCTCCTGAAGATAAAACTCTGCTTGAAAAGTATGAGAATTTGTTGGCTGTTGCCTTTCAGACCTTCCTTTCAGGGAGAGCAGCTTCATTCCAGCGAGAGCTGAATAATCCTTTGAAAAGGATGAAGGTAAAGGAATGAACAATTATAAAGAGAAAAATGAATGAAGCCAAATAATATCACCTTAGTCCCACATGTAAAAACATTTATTTTAAGATGCACTTACCTTTTCTTTTAACAGTGGATAGCATTTTATAATCAACCAAGTGATTTCATAAATAAGATGTCTAACAGGACAAACTATGCAGTAGAGAAGGTTGATATTATGTTGTGATATCAGTCTATTGTAATAAACATGTCTTTTTTTCCTCCAATTTATTTTTATTTGATATACAGTTATGCACTGAAATATAGTGTGTCCTATGGACATGATAAAGTTGAGAAAAGGAGACACAGAAGGAATTACGTTGTACACTTTGGGTTGAACTTGTGCAGGAATCACTGGGATGGACCATAGTGTCTTACACTAGATGAACAAATCCATCTGTAAAACTCAGTCAGGAGCCTGTTCATAGAGGGCTCTATTGATCATGATTGATATCCATGTTAGTGTGCCTCAAACTTTCACTATTCCTCTCTTGTTTTAACTTCATTAATCTGAGGTGAGATAGTGGGTTTCACCCTCAATTTTTTTTAATTTTTAAAAAATTTTTATTAATGTTTATTTTTTCCATAACTCAGCCACCCTGTCCATTCCCCTCCCCCACCCTGCAGCCACCCTCAGTTTGTTTTCTGAGATTGAGAGTCTCTTCTGGCTTGTCTCCCTCCCTGGTCCCATCTTGTTTCATTTTTTTCCCTTGCTAGCCCCATGGCCCCCTCCCCGCCCTGCCTCTCAAATTCCTCATATCAGAGAGATCATATAATTATCTTTTTCTGATTGACTTATTTCACTCAGCATAATACCCTCCAGTTCCACCCACATCATTGCAAATGGTAAGATTTCATACTTTTTGATGGCTGCACTGTATTTCATTGTGTGTGTGTGTATATATATATATATATATATATATATATATATATATATATACCAAAACTTCTTTATCCCGTCTGTTGATGGACATCTAGGTTCTTTCCATAGTTTGGCTATTGTGGACATTGCTGCTATAAACATGCAGGTACATGTGCCCCTTTGGATCACTACATTTATTTCATTAGGGTAAATGCCCAGTAGTGCAATTGCTAGGTCATAGTGTATCTCTATTTTCAACTTTTTGCGGAATCTCCATACTGTTTTCCAGAGTGGCTGCATAAGTTTACATTCCCACCAGCAGTGTGGGAGGGTTCCCCTTTCCCCCAATCCTCGCCAACATCTTTTATTTCCTGACTTATTAATTTTAGCCATTCTGACTGGTGTAAGGTGGTATCTCACTGTGGTTTTGATTTGTATTTCATAAACATGTCTTATTACAGAGGTGTGTGTATGTAACTGAATAAAAAACTATCCATTGAATTAGCCTAGTGTTTTGTGAAGCTCTCATTATTTGGATTGTAACTAACATTATATAGTATTTTTTTCACTGATATACTGCATAGACCTGGCATATGAGAAGTAATTAAAATACACACACACACACACACACACACACACACACACACACACACAGTAATCTCTTAATCAAAATGTCTATCACTTATCTTTTGTTGTATAGTAAACCATTTATTTGCTCATATTCTCTAATCTTGGCTGGGCTCAGCTGAGTAGTTCTTCAGCTTGGCTTGCTTGGAGTGAATCATAGTTGCATTTATTTGGAAGCTCAACTGGGGTTGAAAATTCAGGAAGGCTTTACTCACATGTCTCGTGCCTTAGTTAAGATAGCTGGAATGCCTGGGGACTTGGCTCAGTGTCTCTTTATGTGATTTCTTTGTAAGGTAGCCAGATCTCATAACATGGTAGATTGAAGTTTCAAAAGGAAGCATTTCAAGAGGACATACCCAGCGTGCAGGTGCTAATCAAGCCTCTGCTTGCATTGTGCTTGCTAAAATCTCATTGGACAAATAAGTTTATGTGGACTCATTAAAATGCACTTTATATTACTGGACATTTCACTACAGTAATAACCACCCATTTCTTGGATATCCTGTTATATTGAGTGATTCAAAAATGATAAAGTTTATTATAGATAGACTTTGCTATGGTCTTTTTATTCAAATTCTGCAGCAAGATACAGAGCCACTTTTGAGCTGGCTACACCTAAGAGACAGAAGCAGAAGGAATAATGTAGACCTCAATGTTCTTTTCCTCCAAAAGTCTTTCTTTTGACGTACACAAACGTTTCCACCAGTAGAATTATATTCTGTATCCCTTTTGTTTTTCTTGATCAAGACAGTAGGAGATCTTCGTTCATTTTCTGTCACCTGTTCTATACTGTTCTTTGTCTCTCCTGTGGATTCCACATCTGTTTATCTTCTCATTACTCTGCTCCCCTAACCCCACTTTTTCTGCTAGAAAACCTAGGAATTTTGGAGCCAGATAGACCTACATTCAAATTCCAGCTCTCCCATATGTTAATTATGCACCTTAGACTAAACTATTTGATCAATAGTTTGCTCATCGTTAATATAGTAGTACTAAAACTATCACAGGTTGGTGGTTAAAATAAAATTGAGGTTAATTTAAACAGTCTTTTTAAAGTGCTTGTCACATAATAGGCTTCAAATCCTAATTCCCTCCTTCCTTGTCTTCTTCAAAATCTAGTTTAAATGTCACCAGTTTGCCTGCCCTGTTATTCCATTGGTTTGTGAGTCTCTTCTCATACAAATATTGTACTGTCTTTAGTACTGTTGCTTTTGGACTTTCTAGGTCCTTTTTACTTCCATTTATATTTCAGAATTGACTTAATTTTCAAAGTAGCTACTGGGATTTTAATTGGGACTGTTAGGAATCTATATTGACAATAATATTAACAGAGAAATTAATGGTACTGGGTCTTCTGATCCATTAATATGACATATCTATCTATCTATTTGAGTTTAATTACTCAATTGTGTTTACACCTTTTGGCATATAATTTTTGCACATCTTTGCTTAAATTTATTCTTAAATATTTGATGTTTTTGCTATAGTTGCCAGTAATATGATTTAAGAAATTATTCTTTTTAAATTTTTTTCAGGATGTAAATGTGATTTTTTTTGTATATTGCCCTTGTATCTAGCCATTTTTATATATTATATTTTTATTAACTGCCATCCTAAATTAATTTTTGGTTGTTATTTGGTTATTTAGAAGTTTTTTGCTTAATTTCCATACATTAAAAATTTCTCACTTTATTTTTGTTAAAAATTTCTAGTTTATTTCATTGGTAATTGAAAATATTCTGATGTCAGTATTGTAAAATGAATTGATACTTGCTTTAACTCAATAGAGTACTTATTTTTGTGAATGTTCCAAGTATATGTGAAAATCATGTGCCACTACAGGTTTTGGTTATAGAGTTTTATACATGTTATAAGTAAATTTGGCTATTAGTGTTGTTCAAATATTGTAAATCCTTTCTAATTTTGGGGGGGGGGGCTACTTGTTCTAGCAATTCCTGAGAGATTGTTAAAACTTCATACTGTGATTGTAGATTCACTTCTGTCAGTTTTTGTTACAAAGGTGTCTTTCTAATGATTCCATCCTTTCTGTTTTATCATTATGAAATGTTTACCTTTCCCTTTGTTAATATCTTGTGTCTTAAAGTTTACTTTGTGTGACTAATGTAGCCAACTAGTTTCTCTCTTATGGTTACTGTTTGATGACGTATCTTTCCATCTATTTAACAACTCTTATATTTAAAATATCTCTGGTTAAAACCATGTAGTTGGGGGGGTGCCTGGGTGGCTCAGTTGTCAAGCGTCTGCCTTTGGCTCAGGTCATGATCCCGGAGTCCTGGGATGGAGCTCTGCATTGGACTCCCTGCTCGACAGGAAGGCTGCTTCTCCCTCTTTCACTCCCCCTGCTTCTGTTCCCTTTCTAGCTGTGTTTCTCTCTATCAAATAAAAGCTTAAAAAACAACACAAAACAAAACAAAACAAAAACCATGTAGTTGGGTCATAATTTGCTTTAAAATTCAGTCTGATACTATCTGTCTCATAGTCATTTCACACATTTATTGGTATAGTTGGGTTTACGTCTTCCCTCTTGTTCTTTGTTCTCTATTCCATATGTCTTTATTTTTTTTGTTGTTGTTGCTTTTTTTGGTCATACTATTTTATCTTCTCTTTTGGCTTTTAGTTATATTGAACATATCTCTGACTTGGTACTGTTAGCATATATTTTACTTTTTTTTGTTATGAACCTCAGAATACATTGTTAGTATTGTCTAAGCATCTTTAATCTTTAATAGTCTTCTAATTTCCTATTTGCTCACATATATACCCTTTCCTCTTCATCCTGTCATGCAGATTCATGCTTTTAACAAGGGTTATCTTTCTTCAGTTTGAAGAAACTTTCTTTCGTATTTCATATTCCTTGTAGTATAAGTGTGGCATTGATTAATTTTCTCTCTGTCTTGTTTTGTGGTCAGAAATTGTCTTTCATTTTGTCTCCTTTTTTAAAATGAAGTTTAATTGGGTATAAAATTCTATCTTGACAGGCTTTTTTTTTTCTTCTTCATTTCAGCACTTTTATAGATGTCACTTATTTGTCTGCTGGCTCCTATTATTTATATTCAGAATTCAACCATCATTATTTTTATTTTCCTTCTAAATGTAGTATTTCTTTTTCCCTGGCTGCTTCCCCCCTGCCTCACAGCATTTTGACTCTGATGTGTTATGTGTGGCTTTCTTTGTATTCATCCTCCTTGTAGTTTTCTCAAGTTTTTGGAGCTCTGGGTTAATGTATTTCACTGGGTTTAGGAAATTCTCCTCCATTATTTCTTCTGTTATTATTGCTGCATTATTTTGTATTTGTCTCTTTATGGAACTTTAATTACACATATATTAGGTTATTGGACAGCATCCCATATATCTTTGTTACTCTGTTCTGTTTTTCCTTTCTTTATCTCTCTGTGTGCTTCAGTTTAGATAATTTCCACTGACATATCTTTGCTGTGCCCAGTCTGCCATAAGCATATCCAATCACTTCTTAATTTTTGATTATATTTTTCAACTCAAGAATGTCCACTTGGTTTTTTAAAATCTCATTTCTCTGTTGAAATTCTGCATCTTCCATTCATTTTGTTCATTTTTCATCAATTTTATTTAACTTGTATATAGTAGTTGTTTTAAAATCCTTGTTTGTTAATTTTAACATCTGGATCATTTAAGGACCTGCTCTTTAAAATGTTTTTTCCTTTATATCATGGGTCATATTTTTCTGTTATTCTGGATATCCTAAAATTTTTATTTGTTTGACAGTGTCTATAAAGAATCATAAAAATTGAACTGATATTATTTTCTCCAAAAAAAGGTATATCTTTCTTTCAGGGTGCTAAGGTAAGGGGCTAATCACTTTGAGCCAAAGAAAAGTTGAACAAAAGCAAAAATCAATAAAATGGAACTATGTCAAACTTAAAAGCTTCTGCAGAGCAAGAGAAATAATCAACAACATGAAAATGCAACCTACAGAATAGGAGAAAAATTTTGTATATGATAAAGGGTTACTATCCAAAATATTTAAGGAACCTCTTGCAACTGTATACCCACAACAACAACAAAAGAATCTAACTAAAAAAATGGGCAGAGAAGCGAAATGGACATATTTTTCCAAAGAAGACATCTAAATGTCCAACAGGTACATAAGAAAATGCTCAGCATCACTAACCATCAGGGAAATACAAATCAAAACTGCAATGAAGTATCATTTCACACCTGTTAGAATGGCTATCATCAAGAAAACAAGAGATAGCAAGCGTTGGTGAGGATGTGGAGAAAAGGGAACTCTTGTATACTGTTAGTGGGATTACAAATTGGTTCCACCTCCATGGAAAGGAATATGGAGGTTTCTCAAAGAGTTAAAAAATAGATGTAACATATGATCCAGCAATTCCACTTCTGGGTTATACCCAAAGGAAATGAAAACAGGATATCAGAGTGATAAATTCACTCCATGTTCATTGCAGCATTATTCATAGTAGCCAACATTTGGAAACAATGCAAGTGCCTGTCAATGGATGAATGTATAAAGATGATGTGGTATATATGTACAATGGAATATTTTCAGCCGTGAGGAAGAAGGAAGTCCTGCCATTGTGACAACATTGATGACCATGAGAACATTATGTTAAGTCAGACAGAAAAAAACAAACACTATAAAATTTCAATTATATGTGGAATCTGAAGAAGCCAAACTTATAAAAACAGTGAAATGGTGGTTACCAGGGTTCAGATGTGGGGGAATAGGAGACAGACTGTTTAAAGTTACAATCTTGCAACTAGTAGTAAATAAATCCTAGAGATCTAATGCACAGTTTAGTAAATATAGACAATATTGTATTCTAATCATCAAACTTGCTAAGAGAACAGATATTTATTATTCCAATCAGAGAAGAGAAATGATAATTATGCGACATGATGGAGAAGCTGTTAACTACAACGACAATCATATTAAATATATAAATGTGTCATCACACAATGTTATATGTCAAATTAATTTGTATTAAAAAAGGAAAGAAAGAAAAGTTAAGCTTGGTCCAGTATGAGTTGTAGTAGTTTTAGTTTACTGTCTTGTTTCAAGGGTCTCAAGGATGAAATTTATTCAGTGTTTGTTAATGGACCTCATTTTCTATTGGTATCTAAAAATTGTTAAGGCTACAGAGTAGTATTACTGGATTTCACATGCCTCTATCTTCCTACTCCGCTATATGCTCACTAAAATTGCTTTCAGAGACAGCAGGTGAAGAGAACAAGCTCTTTGGGGTGGTTCTAGATGTTACACTAGCTCACATGACCATTGAAAACTCTTCTTGTTATCCCAGCCTATTATAGATATGGTCTCTGCCCATGTGTGTGCAGACTTGACAAATGATCCCAAAGTAGAAAATGGCTACTTATCTCTGCTTACCTAGAACTTTTCCCTGCTCTGGTATTTAGTTTATTTTACACTCCTTTTTATCCACAGCTTTCTGATGTCTTAAAAACTATGATTTTTTAGTTTACCTTTTTCTAGCTGCTATAATGAAAGTATTATTTGTTATCATCTTCTTCCGCCTGAGCAGAAGCAGAACTCTTTGAGTTTTCTTTTTAACTATCTTGTATTGCTGTCACAGTAAGATTATTATTTAATCAAAACATTATAACAGAAGTATTTTGGTATTGTAATAGCTAAGCCTTATTGGGTTGGGATGAAGAGTAACTTATTTTTACAAATTTCCATTGCACAGTGAGTTTCAAGTTTCTTCAAAAACCTTTTTATAGAGACACCTTTTTATAAGATTATAAATCATAAATATATAAAGGGAGATGTGATATTTTTATAAATTGAATAAATAACTCAAAGAAGCCATTGATTATACCTCTTTCAGTGTAGCTGTTATACTCCGATTACTTTGGTTTGTTCAAAATCTATTTCATTATATGTTTTTATAACTTTTCCCTTTGACTTCACAATGACTCCAGAAGAGCAAGTATCATAGCCATAGAATGAAAATCTTCCATAAAGTTCTAAAGATACTCTTGCACAATAGTTAAAATTTTGAGAGTTACCTTAAATTGTGCCCATTTACCAAATACTAACATTAGATCATTCTAAGTGAAACTATTAGGCCGATCATCAATTTTCTTCTGAAGTTTTAATATTGTTTTGCACTAATGAATATAAAAATGATTGATGAAATTGTGCTTTGGAAAACTAGAGTGAACTTTTGGAAATTTTAAAAAGTTCAATAGGCTATTCTATTGAAGCATTGTATGCTAAGATTTTAATATAGTGTACTAGAACATAAGGATACATTTGTTTATGATATTAATGCATGATAGATTTCAGCTATGTATTGTTTATATTGCCAGATTTCCATGAAGATTTCTTCAAGAGATTTTTTTCCATAACTCTTTATTTCTCATTTTATCTGAGCAGTCTTCACTAAATAGTTCTAGGACTGCTTGTTGCACACTACTTTATGATTAACGAACTTGGAAAAATTCTAGAGTCCATTAGTGATCACAATTTTAATATTTTTTTAAGGAAGAAGATATTTTAGATCTTCTGGAACAATGTGAAATTGATGATGAAAAATTGATGGGCAAAACTGCCAAGCCTCGAGGTCCAAAGGTGCAGTACCTCTACATTCTTTACTATCAAAGTAGATGCTACTAGGTACAGTTGATTTTACCTTTATAGTTCTTACTGTAAGAATGACTGATGCCACTTTCAAGGAAATGTGTGGACTATGTGTCCAGTGGAGATGGAGTTGGAGAGATATGCTCAGGAGAAGTTTTATTAGTTTCCCTCCTTTTTAATTTTTTTAAAAAGATTTTATTTATTTATTTGACAGAGAGAGAGAGTGAGAGAGCTCACAAGTAGGCAGAGTGGCAGGCAGAGGGAGAGGGAGAAGTAAGCTCCCTGCTGAGCAGAGAGGCGGAGAGTCTCATGTGGGGGTCATTCCCAGGACCCTGAGATCACAACTTGAGCCAAAGGCAGGTGCTTAACTGACTGAGCCCACCTAGGCACTCCAAGTTTTCCTCATTTTTAAATTCCCTAATGCTAATGAAAACCCTATGAGTTAGGGCCAAGAGGGACTAAAACTAGTAC
This sequence comes from Spilogale gracilis, assembly GCA_004023965.1. Taxonomy (NCBI): domain Eukaryota; kingdom Metazoa; phylum Chordata; class Mammalia; order Carnivora; family Mephitidae; genus Spilogale; species Spilogale gracilis. Next base: position 30,579 of record PITA01018356.1, read on the forward strand.
CCTTTTCTATATCAGTATTACATTTTTCTCCTATCTCTAGACTTAACAATTTTCAGAGATGTGTAGCATTATAGGTAAGGCAAATCATGACTCCGGAAATCCTCATGGGGAACCCCACTTATTTTTGACTCAGTAACATTGAAATTGTGTTAGTTAAAATAGGTATGGTTTCTAGAAATAAACAGAAAGCTATCATGCAAGCGAAAATGAACACCTGTTTTCCTTACCTTCATTCTTTCTTTAGTGATGATCTACATGCTCCTTTATATATATATATATATATATATATATATATATATATATATATATATATATATATATATATAAAGGCCTTGCTAGCACAGTAGGAAAGCATTGAATTTGTAAAATCTTGGAAACTTTTTTTATTCAGTTGTCATCGTTATTGTTGCTGTTGTTTTAGTTTACATTTCAGCAGTACAAAGCTATCGCTATGTCCTTATACTCATCACCGTGCTCTGTCATGCTTTCATGCTTTTGTGCTTTCTCCAGACCTCTGTAATGCCTTCTTATTTTCAGAAAATATCCATTCATTGTTCGATTACAGATCCCCTTCTCCTCCTCCTCCTCCTTCTCCTTCTTATTCTTCTTCTCCTTTCCCTTCTTCTTCTTCTTCTTTTCTTTTTTATAAGGATTTTATTTATTTAACAGAGAGAAACACAGCTAGAGAGGGAACACAAGCAAGGGGAGTGAGAGAGGGAGAAGCAGGCTTCCTGCCGAGCAGGGAGCCCAATACGGGTTTGATCCCGGACTCTGGAAACATGACCTGAGATGCTTAAAGACTGAGCCACCCGGGTGCCCCTACAGATCCCCTTCTAATGCAGCTGAACCATTGCTGCCTTTGTGAAATCTTCCCTCACTCCCCTAGTTAGACTTAGATCTTCCTTCTGCTTTTTCTGTTGTGCTACAAATAACACTTTAAGAGAAGTTGTGACAATTGTGTGCATGTTTGCTTTAGAGTGAACTTGTAAGTACTTTAAGGGTAGGAAGCATGTTGTCATCTCTAGCACCTAGCACAGTGTTTGGTACTTAGAAGGTTATCAAAAGGCATTAATTAAATTTGTTGAATGTGTCCACAATGACCTCATTGGCTAGTGGAGGAACAGATAGGTTCAAAGCAAAGTCCAGGCTATACTGTGGCAAGTGCTGTAATAAAGGGAGCAGCAAGTGCTACAACTACATAGAAGAGAAAAGGATTGGTAGACTGGATGGCCTCATACAGGAAGTGATATTGGAATAGGGTCTTAAAAAATGAGTAGTACTCTAAACCTTTAGGAGCAGGGGAAAGATATTCAGGTTAAAGGGAATACTTAAGGCATGGACATAGAAGTGTGACATTGCATAGAGTATTGGAGAAATAAGAAAGAATTTGATATCACTCAAATTGAAGATTCCTAGGGAGTAAAATAGTACAAGATGAACCTGGTGAAAGATACATATCTGGTGGAGATAGAGACCTTGGATGGGAGGCACACTTCTTCTAAAATACATGCCTTATACTGAAGATTTGTAGATGATGCTGTTGATAAGGCCTCTGCTGTATTTTAGAGTATCTGTAGAAGTGAATAAGTTCTAAGCTTTGCATATTAATTATTGCAATTAAGCAAACCCATTGTGACACAATGTGGGGGCACAGTATTAACGGCAGAATGACAAACGCTCAGACTCTGTTATGATGTGACCTTACTATATGTACAGTAATTTATTTATGGTGTTTTTTTTCAAGGTTTTATTTATTTATGAGAGAGAGAGAGAATGAGCAGGGAGGGAGCAGAGGGATAACGTGACTCCCCACTGAGCAGGGAGCCCGATGGCAGGACTGGATCCCAGGACCCCAAGGATCATGACCCCAGCGGAAGGCAGATTCTTAACAACTGAGCCACCCAGGTGCCCATTTATTTGCAGTGATTTAACTGGTTGCTGCTTTCTTACTCTTTCCGCCTTTGTTCCCCCCACCCTTTTCTCTTATCTCACAAGCAACACACACACACACACACACACACACACACACACACACACATTTACCGAGTGACCCTGAACATCAATGATACCACAGAAGTACATCTCTGAGTTTTGAGGAGTAATGAGTAATCTCTCTATATGGAATGAAGAAAAGCTGATCATATTTCTGATTTTTATATATTCATTTTCATCTCAAATATTTTATTTTGTTATTCTTTGTGGATACTGTGGTCATTTCTTCACAGGACACAGAAATAACATTTTCCTAATCACGACTCAGCTCTAGATCATTTAAGAAGAACACTTTGCAGAAACAGAAGCCGTGGGGCTCCTGGGTGGCTCATTTGGTTAAGCGACTGCCTTTGACTCAGGTCGTGATCCCGGAAACCTGGGATCCAGCCCCGTATCAGGCTCCCTGCTAGGCAGGAAGCCTGCTTCTCCCTCTCTCACTCCCCATGCTATGTTCCCTCTCTGGCTATGTTTCTCTCTATCAAATAAAATCTTAAAAAAAAAAAAGAAAGGAAACAGAAGCCTCAGTGAAGAGCATGATAGACGAACAGCAGCATGGTAGCATCATGTTTTGGGTACTTTCAGGCTTTGGTGAAAAGGAGCAAGCATACGCAGGAAATGAAGAACAGTAACTGATCATGCTCGTAATTCATTAGTGGTGTTCTGAATTCTAACAGAAGAACATGTTTCCCTCTCGTTTAGCCTCTGTCCTCCATGCCTGAGAGCTCTGAGGTCCTGAAAAGGCAGAAATACTATAGCAGTGACAGCAGTTACGACAGTAGCAGCAGCACTTCGGAGTCCGAGGACAACGAGAAAGAAGAGTACCAAAATAAGAACAGAGAAAAGCAAGTTACATATAACCTTAAACAGTCCAACAGCTACAAGTTAATTCAACAATCCAGTAAGTTAATTTCCTCTAATTTTGTTGTTATGTGAAGAATTATGGAACAGAAATTACTGGACTCAATAAAAGACCTTGGGCCAAATGAACCCTTGTCAGATGTGAGGGGACCTGGACTCCGTCCCACTTCCTTCCCTAACCTGGGCGCACCACACAGTCCCTTCCAGGGGCTGCAAAAGGGAAAACAAACACATTGAATGAAGGATCTCTGAGAGTCCTTTCTTCTCTAGTTCATAGTTTTTGTAACGTCCTGGATCGTTGCATGGGTTTTGTGAAACAGGCCTCATGGCTGCTGATCTGTGGGCTGCATTCTCTTTTAAGACAGTTATGTTTCCTCATTCCATTCCCCCCCAGCCCCCTTTCCCACCCTTTTGGTCACCAATTTTGTTTTATATGCTGACCTCTTCTAAAATTGTGTGTATATCTCTAGGCATTTGACTTGAACGTCCCTGTGAGCCACGCAATTGTGAAATCGTTGAAGTTTTGTTCCCTCCTGTTTTTTTCAGGGCTGAGCACTTAAGTCAGGATTTTGGGATACCTACAACAAGCATTCCGGACAGTAACCAACCAGCGACTCTGTTGACTTCCTTTCTGCCTTCCTCTTTTCTCTTCCTTTCTTTCCACATTTTCTCTCTCCTCCATTTTGTCATTCATTCCTTCTTTGATTTCAGATGTGTTCACAGTTCTTTCATCTGCAAATGTCCAGGGTGGTATTGCTGTTTTCTCAGGCTTATTTGGATCTCCCTTTCCCATGCTGCCTCCAAGGCAGAGTTTTTCTTAACTCCTGCCTCTCCTGCCCATGCCTCGCGTCCTCCATCGTCCCAGGGCTCCATGAAAGGGACCAGATCAGTCATGCAGTAAAAACAACTGTGAACCTTCTTTGATCTCCAGCAGTGGTTTATTTAATGTGTTAGTTCTCTGGAAATGAGTGTGTTTTAAACCTGGCCTTTCATACTTATGGCAAAATGCCATGAGGAATACAGCACAAACAGAGGAAGATTTTTAATTATGTCTTACCAAATTATCATGAAGATTTTTAATGGTCATTCTTTTCCTTTCTATTACTGAATTATTTTATAAAGATATATGCTAATGTTCCTATCTTGAGAGTATATGTGGTTGGAGGGGAAATAATGTATTATGTTCCATTTCATTTATTTACTCATATAAGATGTCTGTCGAGCACCTGTTCTAGAGTTGCAAGCTATTTTATCAATTACTTCCTTTTTTTCTTCAAGAGGCCTTAAGTACTTTTAGAGTGTCTCTGAAAGTATGGGCCCTGTTTCTCTTTTGGAAGCTGACATTGTCCTGTCCAGATCTTATCAGTTGTTTCACCCCTCTTTTAAGGGGTGCATCCCTAAGAGCGTGAGCCAACAGAGGATGAGAATAGGGTTGCAAAAATGTTGCTAAGATTTCTATAGCTCTGAAATTGTTCTTTTTTTTTTCAGACCAAAAATAAATTGAGATCAGAAAAATAGTGTGCTAGAAAAGTTTTTAAGTGTGAATTCACATTTTTTTAAAAAAAGATTTTATTTATTTATTTGACAGAGAGAAACACAGGAGGAGGGAACACAGAGGGAACACAGCAGGGGGAGTGAGAGAGGGAGAAGCAGACTTCCCACCGAGCAGGGAGCCCAATTTGGGGCTTGATCCTGGGACTCCGGAATCATGACCTGAGCCGAAGGCAGATGCTTAATGACTGAGCCACCCAGGCGCCCCAGTGAATTTATATTTTAAAACTAGCTTAATTCAGTTATATGTGTTTTTCCTTTTTAGTTATATTTTATTTTTATAGTCATTAGGAATTACCACAAAGGTTTCCATTTGTTTTATATTCTCTCTTTAATATTACACTAAGGAATACCATAGCCACAAACCCTCCTTGAGTTTACTCTCCAACATGATGCTAATGGGGGACAAAATCCAGCTTATGTATAACATTTTCTGGTGTAGAGATAATTTAGGAAATTTACACTTGCTATAGTTTCAAAGATACATTTTGGGTTGATATAAGGTGTTCAAATATAAAACTATATGAAATAATTTTCTCACATAACTTGTTTATGTAAGTTATAGCCATTTTTTGCTAATCTACCTAAATATTATTGGTGTATCTAGTGATTTCTTTTTCTTTTTTTTTTTTTAAGATTTTATTTATTTGACAGAGAGAAACACAGCCACAGAGGGAACACAAGCAAGGGGAGTGAGCCGAGCAGGGAGCCCGATGTGGGACTTGGTCCCGGGTCTCCGGAATCATGACCTGAGCCAAAGGCAGGGGCTTAACCAGCTGAGCCACCCAGGCGCCCTATTTTTCTATTTTTTTTAAAGATTTTATTTGTTTATTTGACAGAGAGAAACACAGGTAGAGAGATAATACAAGCCGGGCGAGTGAGACAGGGAGAAGCAGGCTTCCCGCCAAGAGGGAGCCTGATGTCAGGCTTGATCCCAGGACCCTGGGATCACGACCTGAGCCGAAGGCAGACACTCAATGACAGAGCCACCCAGGTGCCCCGTATCTAGTGATTTAATTGTTCTGTTTGGATTTCCAGTGGATGCAGGGGGAAAATGAGGATCTGTGGTGATTCAAGAGAAAGGATATTTTCCTCAAGCATCTGTGATGAGGTTATACATGTCCATGTCCAAACTATCACTTTAAGCCCTCAAAGAGAGCAGAACCAAGATGTAGGTAGTAGCACATGCTTTTGTGTGTTCTCCTAGTAGAAGACTGACCAGTGACATGTTCCTCACACAACCCTTTTCTAGAAGCATAGTCCTTTAAAAAAAAAAAAAAAGGAGGATATGACTTTTAGGTTCAGAAGAAACTTAATAATTAGAACAAATGGAAGTTTTTTAAAAACATCTTTTATAGCTTTAACGAGTATAGTTTTTATACTCATCAGAACCAAATGGTATTAGGCTTCTGAGCAACTCAAAATATCCTGTAGAAATACATCTTTAAATATAAAGTGTATGTCCTTTGCCTTTATGAAGGTTTAATTTTTTTTCAAAAGCTAATGAGAAATATTTGGGTATCCAACCTGCCTTCATGTGAGTTTTCTTAAATTATTTAATTACTGAAGATTGATGTGTTCCCTGAGCAGAGAGAGAATATAGAACAGAGGATATTGACAAAATATGAACTAAAAAGGATATAACTATTGATATTGAGTGATATTCTATTTTTCTGTGTCAGGAATCAAAATTTATTTGGAACCCTTGGCTCTCTTTTTTAAATGGTCTCAATATTTATTGGGAAAGATATTTTTTGGTTTTCCCTGGTTTGTTCTGATAACAACCCTCTAGATCCAGACATTTTTCCTTGACTTAAGTCTTCTATTGTGCGAATTTAAATCTAGTTATATTTTTAATTCTTCTCTCCTGTGAATAAGAAGACTACCTGTCTACTACTCTTGTAATAACCAATTAGATATTTAAACTCCATTAGAATCATTTTTTATGTTTTTTTTTCTGTTTTACTGTTCTTTCTTTTTATGTGCCCTAAATTCTATAACATCCATTTATTCTGGCCACTCTCTAGTTTCCTTTCCTTCCCTCCCTACGAATCTTGCTATAATGTGTTCTGTTTTATACAATCTATACACAGATTCTAAAAAATGACCAGTCTAATGCAAAGATAGTAGGTGGCATCATGCTTTAGAAAGAGGAACTGATATTATGTAGCAGCTCAGGACTTAAACCAGAGCTTGGCCGCTTTCTCATCACATGATCTCGAGAAAGTTCTCCTGAGCCTCCAGGCAATGCAGATTCCTACTTCAGAGTGTTTCTCTGAGGATTAAGATGAAAGTGTAGCACCTAGCAAGATGTCTGGCTTATAGAAGGTGCTTCATAAATGTTCATTTTCCTTTCTTCTGGTTCTTTTAACTCATGTTTCAAGAACAGAACTGTTTAAAAAATTATTCTTATTGTAGCCATTCTTAATACATGATAGGGGTTCTGCACTAGGTTTACTGTTTAAATTGAAGAATTAACTTCAAGCTTACATTTTCATGATGATGTCTATGCTTTTACATTTATTGCTGTTTTGCCACCATGTGATCTAATTGTTAGTTTAATTCCAATACAGTGGGAGACTTCTACTAACTCGGCTACTGTACTGCCCCTCTTCTCCATTATCCCAGGCTCCATTAGGCGTTCAGTCAGTTGCCCTCGGTCCATCTCTACTCAGTCACCTTCCAGTGCAGACAACCGCCCCTTTTCTGCTCAACAAATGATACCAGCATCCCGGCCAACTTCAGGGTCTCGGTCACATTCTTTAAACCGTGCCTCCTCCTACATGAGGCACCTGCCTCCCACTAATGGTGCCAGCTCTCCTAATTCTCAGATGGTAAGTCATCGGTTTTGCTCTTCTGAGATCACAGGAAGCACTATACTCAGGATTTAGGTGGCAAAGGGACCAGCTAGGAGGAAGACAGATTGAACTCCAGGTCCTTTCTATAATTTAGCTCATGGTCTTCTGGAATTTGGATTATTCATCTATCTTAACTTAAAAAGCAGACTCCACTATCTCATAGAACTTGGGGATGGACACTGAGAATGACATTTTATTTTCCATTTGCTGATGGTGTAGAATAATTTTATTGAATTTCATCAGAGTAAGTGTATCATTTTGCAGTACGGCTGTAACCTTGAGGGAATTTGTTGGATGGTGAATTTTCCTTAATGGGACTCTTGATTAATAGGTTAAAAAACCAAACCATTGATAAATTATCCTTAGAGCACTGAAGTATTAACATTGTTGATAATGTTTTCCTTATGTTTAAATTAACATATAGCATTCTGTCCTTATCATGAATCCCAGAGATTTGTGTTGAAGAAGTCAGCGAAATTTATTTTGCAACCAGGTTTACTTGTTTTGCTCAAATAGATATCTCTTTGTACCTACACATAGGCTGGGGATTTATTTAATTTGTTTATTTAATGTGGATGATAATCCCAAAGGGAAGAGTTTAGAAAATATAAATGAATGATTTCACTTGGTAGCAATAAATAATTACTTTCTCTAATCAAGAATTACCTACAGTATATGTAACAAATGAATGCCCAGGAAGTCTTTCTTAAACACTTATATTTTTAGTTTAGTATTTTGAGCTAAATGAACTATAGCTGTGTGGAAGTATGAAAGACACTCTTGGGAAATCATAGCCATTTAATCCTAAGAACAAATGTAAAAGAAATTATTTTATTATTATTTTTTAATTAAAAGTGCATAATCTTTACCTAGAAATATCTTTCAGATTATAGTGGCACAATGAAATAAGACCCCCTCCAAATATCTGTATTCTTTCAAATTTAAGAGTGAGCCTTTGCGGCAACTGAGAACAAAGGAACAAGAAGACGATCTAACAAGTCAGACCTTATTTATCCTCAAGGACATGAAGATCCGGTTCCCAGGAAAATCAGATGCAGAATCATTACTTCTGATAGAAGATGTGAGTATTTGACATATATGAAATTTCAAGAAGCTCATAACTTTTTTTATTCTTAAAATATTAAAATTTATTTCGCGATGACATTATTCTCAGTGACATGGTAAACTTAATTGATGTTCTTCTCCATCTCCACAAGCTTTAGAAAATACAGGGGTTATTTTAATTATTATGATTCATGAGCAGTGAGATCACATAATCAGTAATGCAAATATCTCTTGGTGTCTAGTCCTATTTTAATGATACAATTGCTTCATCAAGTGATAATAATTACTGTTAAATAATTACTGTTCTTAGTGATGAAAGAAATATCAAAGTTAAACCTCCTGTAAAGATTTAGAAGGATCTAATATGGAATGAGTTGTAATGAAAGAAATAAGATGCTAGGTATAAAATGTCAAGAATATCTGAATGTAACACTGAATGGTTTTTGTCAAATTGTGAAATGCCTTAGGCTGGGTGTGTTTTTCTTTTTATAAACACATTTGTACCACCCAGTGGAACATTCTAAAATGACACAGTCCTAAAAATCACATTAAAGTCAATGACTTATTCCTACTTTAGAAAGAAGGTCCAAGTTTTTCAGATATTTCTGGTGAAATATCTGATTCAAAGATTGAATTCATTTAAACATCTGTTTCAAATTGACATTCCTAGGTAATCCCTCAGTAACAGAATATTGTTTTCTGGTTTCCCTGTTTTGTTCAGTTTCATTTGGGGTTTTGGTTTTTAGTTTTTGGTTGTAGTTTTTCTTTTTTTTTTCTTTTTTTAGTTTTTGTTCCAGAGGAGAAGGCACCATCTAGTGGCCAGTTGGAGGAAAAGAACTGGATCGATGCACTTGGCGCTTTTCACATTTTATCATTCCTTTAGATCTATCTGAAGCAACTACCTTTCTGGAACAAAAACAAAAAGCGCCCCAACAAATAATAATAAAAATTTAACTTTCTTAATTTAAAAAATCAATAGTGAGAATTTCTATTTTGTAATCCTGACATACTTATAAGCAAAATCCCCAAATATTATACATTATTTTGTTATATGAATATTTTAAAAAATGAAAATAGTATCCTACTTACAAATGAGCTGGTATTTGTTACATCAAGGAAAAAGGAAAAATGAACATTAGTGATAAAGCATTATGTAGATATGTTTTTATTTACATATTATCTTATTCAATCAAATTCTTTTCTACGTAAATACAAAAATTTTGTACCACTTTACTATATTTCTAATACCAACCTTCTGAATCAGGTAGAAGAAAAATTAGATAACTAGAGAGTAGAACTAATGTTTCTGGCTGATGTGATTGTTTTATAAAGAGTATATATCAACTTTTATAATTAATAAAATATAATGGGCAGTTATATAAGACATTAGGTTGTTAACTATATGTTTACTATATGCAGCAAATATTTTAATTTGTTTGCTACAGTATATATTACTAGAATATATATTCAGAAATTTTGCATATTTTTTTCCAATAAACCCAATAAAAACAAAGGGATACTAGAATCCTGATTATATATAGGCCATCTTCTAATGTATTGTTCAATATTCTGTTATTATAGTGGGTGATGTGGTAGATATACCTCTTGGAATTAAAATGGAAAATCTGTGTTTTGAGCTTCTTCCCAAATCCTATGTACCTGAAGACATTTGGCTTCCATTTATTAGAGACTGTGTACTTTTTATAGCAAGAAGAGGAAACTTTGGATTCTGATGG
>PITA01018357.1:0-40582 GCA_004023965.1 Spilogale gracilis
ACTCTTCTATCAGGCTGTAGGCTCTTTGGGAGCAGGGACTGTATCTCATACATCCATCTCTTAGCACAGTGCTTTCAACATAACAAGGGATAAATAATTGTTACAATAAATAGATATACCTTAAAAGGTGGAGAAACCATGTCTGCAACACTTTTCTTGTAACACTTAAAATTTGCCTTTGTCCTTCATGGTCCACAGTGATTGGCTGGAGATCATTAATGATGCATTTACTACATCTGTGCAAATTCTTTCTGTCTAATTCCCTCAGTTATTCATTTAGTCATTCAGCAAACATTTACTGAAAACCTCACGTGGCTCTATCCATTGTTAGGTGCTACAGCTACAAAGACAGGTAAGATAGTCTTGGCTCAAAATGTGGGTTAGTAGCACTAATAAGCAAAACCCAATCATGCAAACTGTTAATTCAGTAACAGAGATATGGGACAATTAAGTTGGCTCAAACTGAGGTTTATGGGAACAGCTTCCCAGAGAAGGTGGTCCCAGTGCTGAGAATTAGAGGAGGGGCCAGAGTTGGGATTAATCAGGCTATGCATATTCCTGACAAAGAGGACCTCATGAGGAAAGGGGCCAAGGCAAGAAACAGTAAAGGGACAAAGACAACCAGTAGCGGTGTGGTCATGAAATTCACTGTGGTAGGAAGTGGTGAGGGATGAGCCTGAAGGGGAGGGCAGGGGGGCAGGTCAGTACCACAGCTTAGACTTCATGCTGCAGGCAGTGGGGGGAGTGCAGAAGGGTTGTAAGCAGGGGATGATCTCACCAGAGATGATTTTAGTGGCAATGGGGAGGACGGATTTGAGGGAGACAAAAATTGGAAGAAGCAAAATTTCTTAGGAGGCATTTGCACAAAAGAGTAATAGGTTTGTGTTTATATTTAAGAATCTCAGGGGTGGCTGGGTGGCTCAGTCATTAAGCGTCTACCTTTGGCTCAGGTCATGATCCTGGCATGGCACTGGGCTCCCAGCTCGATGGGAAGCCTGCTTCTCCCCCTCTCACTCCCCTGCTTGTGTTCCCTCTCTAGCTGTGTTTCTCTGTCAAATAAATAAATACATTCTTAAAAAAAAAAGATTCTTAGCAAACATTTAGCATTTATAATGACAATTACTAAATAAGTAGTATAATGCAATAGTATCTTATTATTTCAACCAACCCTCTGAGTAAATACCATTATTATCCTCATTTTTCAGCTAACAAAACAGACAGTTAAGTAAACTGTCCCAGGGCCAGGGGTGTAGTTTGGGCAGTTTGGCAGCAGAGCCTCTGTTCTTAATCACTATCTCATTTGTTTTAGTCTCCTCCCAAGGGAATGAAAGCTCTATGCAGACCGGGCTGTTCTATGTTCTCCACCATGCCTAAACAACAGGTACACAGTAACTATTTCTTGAATAAACTCAATGACTCACCTAAGTGAAAGAATTAGTGGACTATATTATATGTAGATACAAGAAATATTTTAGGTGCAATTTTGGCAAATTTTTGGCAGACTTTGGCGATTGTTATGGACTGAATGTCTCTCTTCTCCACCCCAATTTCATATGTTAAAGCACTGACCGCCCCCTCCCCAGTGAGGCCTCTGAGGAAGTAATTTAGGTAGATAAGATCATAAGGGTGGAGCCCTAAAGAGAAAGAGAGAAAAGAGCTTGCACTCTCTGTATACATGTACAGAGGAAAAGCCATGTGAAGATGTAGTGAGAAGCCAGAAAGAGAGCTTTCACAGGAATGTGAATCAGGTGGAACCTTGATCTTGGACTTCTGGCTTCCAAAATTGTGAGTAAATAAATGTCTGTTGTTTATGCCAGCCAGTCCACGGTATTTTGTAATGTCAGCCCAAGCAGACTAAGACAGTGATTAGTAGGATGAGGGTGAGGAGTGAAGGGGAGCTTTCTTGCCTGGGAGATGTGAGGGGCAGTGGTACCGGTGGCTAGGGTAGAGAATCTGGGAAGAGGAGAGGTTGGTTATGGTCAATGGAACAACACTAATTATCCTATACTTTGGGTTCACCTCACTCAGAGATAAAAAATACAGTAGAAATTAGCTACTTAAAACCATTCATTCAATATATGTTCTATTCATCCCCCTTGCCATGGTAGCCACTGTGCTTGTCCTGAGAATACAAAATAAATAAGACTCATTGTCTGCCTTTAAGGAGCTCACAGTCCAGTGGGGCAAAATACTGTTCCTTTTAGTAAAGCTAACATGCTAGCTATAAAGACCTTTTTCCTTTTCTCCATTTCTACAGACCTGGAGCTCATAAGAAGTATGGCAGTAAAATCCCATATGGATCAGACCTTTGGAGTCACATGGCCTGGATGTGAATCTGGGCCTTGGAATACTAACTTAGTGATGGTCTTAGATAGGCCAAGTAACCTTTCTGGGTCTTGGGGTCCTCACCTGTAACTGCAGAGCTGTTTTATGGATCAGATAAGAGAAGACAGGTAGAAATGTTTTATAAAATGCAATACACACATTAGCAATCACTATAATTATAAATGTTTCATTTCTAACCTGCAAAAACTAGAGGTAAATCAGCGAGAGGCAGCAAGCCAGAGGTGAAAGGCTGGCTTTGAATCCTATTGGGTCGAGAATGGAATGAGACTGGTGTAGTGGGAAAAAACAGGCTCTGGGGTCCTGATGATCTAGTTCAAATCACAATTCAGTTATCAACTGTGGGGAGTAAGTCAAGTAATGGATCTGAGCTTTAGTTTCTTCTTTTAGTATAAAATGGAGTTGATAGTGCCCACCCAGGAGGGTTATTCTGAGTATGTAAATGGCTTCGCAGGGTGCCTATCAGAGCTGTCGCTCAATTAATGGTAAATTGTTGTTCCTATTTATCATTTTCCTCCCCCACCTCTTAAGGGGTTTGCTTAGTTAAGTTACTTGAGGTGCAAAGAAGTGAGGAAATAGGAGGGCTTTTATGACTTACTTTAAAAGTTATTTTTAAGGGTAAAGAAAAGTAGTTCAACTTGGCTTTCCTTTCCTAACCTATGGTGAAAACACATGTTTAGAAAATAACCATTGTGTTATATGGCATGAAGCCAGAGAACATTCAACTTGATACTTATTCCTTGTACTTATTCTAAGTAAATCTACTAATCACTATTAATAAGGGTTCTCTGAAGGCAATGCTTCTCAGACTTTAATGTACACATGTGTCACCTGGGGACTTATTAAAATGCAGATTTTCATTCAGCGGATTTAAAATGAGGTAAGAAATTCTGCATGTCTAACAAGGTCCAAGGTGAAACCCATGTTACTGGTTTCTGGAGCACACCGTGAGTAAGGAGTAGGGCTCTGAAGAGACGTGGAAATCTCTTCCTTGGCATCATGTGCACTGTAATTCCCAGCTTCTCTTTAGCAATCTACCTAACTACTGATAGAACTAACCACTGATAGAACATCGACAAGCCTTTTTCAGACAAGATTTAGAAATCCTGCAGTAGGACTCATCAGATTCGTACTGACTTTTTTGGGCAGTCTTCTATGTGCAAGGTTCTAGGGATACAAAGATTAGTGAGACACAATTCTTGCTTCTGAAAACTGTCCTTAATTCTGACATGGTACACCCTTGTAAACTGTTAACCTTCTAAGGGCACTGTTATTGTCTCGCCTATTGCCTATTCCATAGATATTCAATAAATAGCAAATGAATGAATGAATGAGTTTACAGAAGTTTCATGAAAAATGTTCTTCAGTAACACATGACAATGAGATACTATCTTAACTGCACTCGGTCTTAACTATCATGTTTAAGGGATAGTTATATAGAATCAGGCTGATAAGGTGGGTCCTAATCCAACCTTACTGGTGTCTTTATAAGAAATGACTAGAACCATGGAGATTCCAGGAATGAGCTCACATACACTGAAGTGTGACTGTGGATGGACACAGAAAGAAGGCAATCATCTGCACGCCAAAAAGAGAGTCCTCCCAAGAAACCAAACCTACTGACACCTTGAACTTGGACTTCCAGATTCCAGAGCTATGAGAAAATATACTTGTTGTTTAAGCCACTCAGTTTATGGGATTTGTTATGGTAGTCCTTGCAAACTAATATATAGATTTTCACAGTTTTTATGCCCAGATCCAAGACTGCTTTCTGTAGGAGTCTTACAACATGTAAGAATAATTCTAAGAGTGGATGGATGAACTTAGGGGTATAGTGGGAGTGAGTCATGCAAGGACTTAGGGGAGATAGATGAAAGAGGGTGAAATAGTAGCCCAAATTGGGCTAAAACAGCTGTAATATGTACACATTTCCCTCCCCTTCTCATAATACCAACAAAGTCTACAGCTCAGACTGAAAATAGGTTGTCAACTCCTCCCCCCACTGCCCCTTTTCAGGCTACACTTTAATACTTAACACAATTTTATTTGTCTAAAAAAATTATGGCAGGAGGAAGACCCAAGTTTTCTTGTTGTATGAAAGTCCTAAAGATGATGATAAAGTAATGAGACCGAATTTTTGATAAAAAGACATATCAAGATATGTCAAATGAGATTCCTACTAGCCACAAGGAATCTACATTTAAAGCTTGATTCTAAAATCAGGGGATTGATTTTTTTGTCTTGTTTTTACTAAACATGCTAACTCATATATACAGATGAATGCCTCTTTCAAAATGGTCATTCTAGAAGGTTCTATACTTTGACAATGTCACTGTTCTCAACTCATTCCTGGAATTGTTTTCAGGGTCTGTGGGATAGTCTTCTATACTCAGTGGTGACTCTTTTTTTTTTTTTTTTTTAAAGCTTTTATTTATTTGATAGAGAGAAACACAGCCAGAGAGGGAACACAAGCAGGGGGAGTGAGAGAGGAAGAAGCAGGCTTCCCGCGGAGCAGGGCACCCGATGTGGGGCTCGATCCAGGGTCTCCAGGATCATGACCTGAGCCGAAGGCAGTTGCTTAACCAACTGAGCCACCCAGGCGCCACCAGTGGTGACTCTTGAAGATAGATTTGATTTTTAAAAACAATCAAGTGTCCTTCTGGTTAACTGGGAGAACCAGTTAAACTGTGTAATCCCAAGAAGAGCGACCTTAAAGAATTCAGGCTGATTTTTCTTGAGTGAACTGTACTCAACTCGAGAAGACAGTTTCTAAAGGCAAATCCCAGACAGTAGTAAACATGCCAAAGACATGACAGGGGTGGAGTGGTGACTACTCTGAAGAAAACCCCATTCATTTGTATATGTAAATTTTCTAATGGTTCTCTTTACCAGAATATTTCCTCTCATCCAGCATCCACCCTCCCGCATGGGCCTGGGGTTCCCAGAAGTACAAGGACAGCACTGATTTACTCAATTTTTAATCTGGGTCGATTTTTAATCCAACCTAGGTACTGGGAAAAGTTAAGTAAGGGAAAATAACCACTAAGGCATCTGGACCTTATTACTCTGTGTGATTCAAAGGACATAAAGATGACCGACCCATAGAGAAGTTTCTGAGACATACTTTCTGCTGCATGTAAGAAAGACGTTATCAGCCGCTGGAGCTGTCCAACAATGGAATTAGTTTGCCTAGCAGATTGAGTTTCCAGCCCCAGAAAGAGTTTAAAAGGCAGGCTGCTTATTATGGGAGACTGTAGAGGATCCTCCTGTATTGGGTGGAGAGCTACCCCATGACCTCCAAGGGCTATCGCCAGAGTCCAAACTGCACCATACCTGGCGATTATTAGATTCTGAAAAATTGTCAAAGGGAATGAATGAGGAATATGGCTCATCTTGTGAGCCAAGTAAAAGGTTAGCGGCTGGGCCTCAGTCAGCTGCAGGGAAGGAAGGAAAAAGTGAAATGAAAATAGCCACCAAGAGGTGGGGCCTTCCTTGAGTTTTTGCTATCATAAGAGAGTTGCTTTGCACATCTGAAACTTCACATGTTTATAAATACTTCTGAGGGGGGGAAGGAGCTGAGAGAGGAGACAGACCAGTGCTTACCCTTCTTAAACTCCTCCAGCACCGTGTCCAGCCGGGTATCATTGAAGACGCAGTGCAGGGGCCGGTTGTAGAAGCGAGTGACGGTGAGCAGTGGCGTGCAGTCGTCGGGGTCCACGAAGGCCAAGTCTTTGACAAACAGAATGTCTACAATGTTGTGCCGCTGATCGCCCTCGTACACGGGAATGCGAGTATAGCCGCTGCGCAGAATCTCAGAGACCGTGGCGAAGTCGAGCACGGCGTCCGAGCGCAGCATGAAGCAGTCCCCGAGGGGGGTCAACACCTCCTCCACCACCTTGGTGCGCAGCTCCAAGGCGCCCTGGATGATGTTAAGCTCCTCCTTCACCAGGTCGCTGTAGGGGTCCGCGGCCCGCAGCGTCTCCAGCAGCTTCTCCCGCGTGTAGAAGGTGCTGATCTCCTGACGCAGCGCCCAGTCGAGCAGGCGGCCCAGCGGGTAGCACACCGGGAAGGCGGCCGCCATCAGGAGTCGGGTCAGGCACACGCTGTGCGAGGCGATGGCCAGCCCGTGCCGCGAACACACAGAATAGGGGCAGATCTCGGCGCCCAGAAACACCGCGCCGGTGCACACAAGCGCCGGCAGCCAAGGGAAGTGAATCCCTGCCTCACTGTAATCTTCTCCGGTGCCCCCCACGCCCGGCGGCAGCGAGGCGTACAGCCAGCCGGCCAGGGCCGCGTTGGCTCCGGCTTGGCCCAGGAGCAGGGTGCAGAGCAGATGGGTCCCCCTGCCGCGCACGGCCTGCACGCGGCGCGCCTGCTCCTGCTCTGCGGCGGAGCCGCTGTTCCGCAGCACCCGTAACTCCACCGGGTCCAACGAGAGCAGGCTCAGGCGCAGGCCGCTGAATAGGGCAGAAAGGGCAAGCAGCAGGAGCGCCCCGAGCGCCCGAAGCCATGCGGGGGGCAGTAGGTCGCCTCCAGGACCGTACAGCCGCGGGCGGACGCGCAGCAGGAAGCCGCCGGCGGCGCCGTGGTGGTGCCAGGCGCGCCCGTCCCAGGCGCACAACGAGAAGAGCTTCCCGCCACCGCCCGAGCCGCCCCGCTCTGCCTCGCCCTTGCGCAGCTCGCGCACCCTCACCTGGACTAAAGCCGAACCCGCCACCCCTCCGGGGCGCAGCGGCCCCAGGACCTCCACGTCCGATGCCCAGTCGCTCTGCTCGCGGCAGCGCTGCGGCCCCGGGGGGCGCGTGGGGACAGCACTGGGCGCCACGCCGCTACCTCCCGGGGGCTCCTCGATGAACACAAGCCGCGGAGCCCAGTCGCCGGTGCCGTTCTCTCCCGGGGAAAGGGTGGGTGCGGGCACCGGCGCCACTGGCGCGGCTGGCCCGGGCTGAAAATAGACGCGCAGAAGGAAGCTGGTGCCTTCCGCAGCGCGCAGGGTGCCCCCTTCTAGGGATACGCGGCCTCCAGCGGTATCCTCAGGCCGCAGGCCCAGCAGCCAAGCGGCGGCGGCCGGGGGCTGAGGGGACAGGGAGAAGAAGAGCAAGAGCACAGCGCCTCGGCTGCAGCAGTCCCGGAGCCTGACACCCACCGCTGTTGCCGCAGCCGCCATCCTGCACCCGGCGCGGCTGCACGTGATACTGCAGAGAACAGAGCAAGATCTGGAGGGAGGAGGAGCCGGAGCCGTGAACCCGTCGCGGGCGGGTCACCACGTGTGCACCCCCTGCAAGCGTGGGCTGGAGGCGATGGGGGTTAGACCCAGCCCCCGCCCGGGGTCCCCGTAGGAGGCTGGAGGTGGCCACGCATCACTGCACCATGCATAACCCCTTACACTTCGGTGTATCCGAGCGGCTGCCTAAGGAAAGCTTGGCTTTGGAGCTCGGCCTCCGGCTCCAACCGTAGGGCGCCCCTCTGCGAACTCCTACCCGGCAGTAAATTCCCTGTAGGCACCACCGTTTCCCCATTGGCCAGGGATATTTCTCAGCATTTTGCCTCTCCTCCTGCCTCTTGCCTTCCCCCTTCTGGTCAAAAGATATTCTGGAGACAATCTCGAGTCTATAAAAACTTTGCATTTGGTCTCAACTCTGGTTGACCTTTTATGTTTTAAAAATTTAGGAATTATTTACGTTCAACTCCTTGTTAAGATACAAATGTCCATGAGTAAGAAACTATTGAAAAAAAATGTGATGGAATACTATGCAGCAGGAAAAAAGAATGGCGTGGATCCATGTGCTTGTGATCTGGAAATATCTCCAAAGTAATTGTTGAAAAATAGGGAGGGGCGCTTGGGTGGCTCAGTTAAGGATGGGACTCTTGAGTTCCACTGAAGTTATGATCTCAAGGTCCTGAGATGGGCACCATGCTCAGCAGGGAGTCTGCTTGAGATTCTCTCCATCTCCCTCTACCCCAACCCCACTCATGCTTGCCTGTTCTCCCTTTCACTCTGTAAAATAAATGGATCTTAGAGAAAGAAAAATAGCGAGAGGCAAGACAATGTGTAATATGTAGTTTGTATAAAAAGTTAAATGTAGATGTGCATATATACATATATAAAAGATTAATGTGCAGAAGATACACAAGAAATTTCTAAGTGTTCATCTCTGGGAAGCAAGACTAGATTGGAAGTTTGGTTGAAAGATAGATAGATAGATAGATAGATAGATAGATAGATAGATAGATAGATAGATAGATGATGGATATATGCAGAAGATTGCAAAGAAAGTACAGAGATCCTCCTACTCCTCACCCTGTTTTCCCAAGGGTTACATCTTAACTGTGGTATAATACCAAAAGCAGGAAATTGGCAAAGATGTTAAGTGTATGTATGGTTTTATCTCATTTTATCACAAGGGTAGATTTACATAGCCATCACTACAATCAAAATGCAGAATTTAAAAAAAAATGCAGAATTTTTCTAACACCATGAAGCTCTGGGAGGGAGACTTTTTTTTTTTTTAACTGAATTCCTCGTATTGTTTGAATTTACCATGGGCCTGTTACTTTATTTTTACTTTTATAAATTTGTTTCTTTATTTATTTAAAAGACTTTATTTATTTATTTGACACAGAGAGAGAGAGATCACAAATAGGCAGACAGGCAGGCAGAGAGAGCAGAGGAAGCAGGCTCCATGCTGAGCAGAGAGCCTGATGTAGGCCTCTATCCCTCGATCATGACCTGAGCCAAAGGCAGAGGCTTTAACCCACTGAGCCACCCAAGCGCCCTATAAATTTATTTTTAAAATTTATGTAGTAAAATTCACTTTTTGATGTGCTGTTCTATGAGTTTTGACAAATGCATATTCTTGTATCACAATTAAGAATAGTGCCATCAACCTTCAATATTCACTATGAGTCTCTCTTTGCAGAACCCCTCCCCCAATCCCATCCTCTGACAACCACTGATTTGTTTTCCCCCATAGTTTCCTTTACTAGAATGTCATATAAGTGGAATAATACAATTAAAGCCTTTTGGATCTGGCTTCCTTTACTTAGTATAACACATTTAAGAGTCAGCCATGTTGTTGTGTTTAATCAATAGTTCATTCCTTTTTGTGGCTGGATAGTATTCTATTACGTGGATGCACCAAAGTTTATCCATTTACCAATTAAAGAATATTTAAGAGATATGTTCCTTAGATTGCTCCTTTCTGCCCATGGGTGCCGTGGAGTGAGCATCATTAATGTCTCTCCATTAAAGTCATGTCTAAGTCAGAATCTCCCAAAGAGCCTGAACAGCTATGGAATCTCTTCATTAGAGGTTTGAACTTTGAAACAACTCATGAGAGTCTGAGGAGCCATTTTGAATAATGGGGACCACTTAGGACTATGTAGTAATGAGAGCTCCAAACACTAAGGGCTCTAGAAGATTTGGGTTTGTCATGGAAGCCGATGTGGAGGAGGTGGATGCAGCCAGGAACGCAAGGCTACATAAGGTGAACGGAAGAGTAGTAGAACCAAAGAGGGCTGTCTCCAAAGAAGATCCTCAAAAGCCTGGTGCCCACTTAAGTGTGAAAAGGATTTTTGTTGGTGGCATGAAAGAAGACACTGAAGAATATCATCTAAGAGATTACTTTGAGCAGTAAAGGAAAATTGAAGGGATTGAAATCATGACTGAGCAAGGCAGTGGCAAAAAGAGAGGCTTGGCTTTTGTAACATTTGATGACCATGACTCTGTAGACAAGACTGTCATTCAAAAATCCCATACTGTGAATGGCCACGACTGTGAGGTAAGGAAAGCCCTGTCTAAGCAAGAGATGGTTCATGCTTCATCCAGCTGAAGAGGCTGAAGTGGTTCTGGAAACTTCGGTGGTGGTGAGGGTGGTAGTTTTGGTGGGAATGCAACTTTGGTCATTGAGGGAACTTCCGTGGGCAAGGTGGCTTTGGTGGCAGCCAAGGTGGTGGTGGCTATGGTGGCAGTGGGGACGGCTCTAACAGATTTGGTAATAATTCCGTAATAATGGAAGCAACCCCAGAGGGGGCAGAAGCTATAATGATTTTGGCAATTAAAACAATCAATCCTCAAATGAAAGGAGAAAATTTTGGAGGCAGAAGCTCTGGCCCTATGGTGGTGGAGGCCAGTACTTTGCCAAACCATGAAACCAGGTGGCCGTGGTGGTTCCGGCAGCAGCAGTGGCTACGGCAGTGACAGAAGGTTGTCGTGACTGCCAGGAAACAGCTGCACAGGAGAGGAGAGCCAGAGAAGTGGCAGGGAAGCTACAGGTTACAAGAGATTTATGACCTCAACCAAGCACAGTGGTGACTACTGCTACGAAGAAGACATGTTTTAGATAGTACTCATGTGCATGGGCAAAAAACTTGAAGACTATATTTATGACTAATTGTATAACAGGTTATTTTAGTTTCTGTTCTGTGGAAAGTGTAAAGAATCCCAACAAAGGATTTTACTGTAGATTTTTTTGTGTGCCCTTGTTGTTGATTGCTAAATGTAATCATCTGATCATGATGATGAATAAATGTGTCTCTCTTTTTTTTTAATAATATTTGAGTTACTTCCAATTTTTGGCAGTTAAGAATAAACCAGCTATTAATGTTTATGTGCAGGTTTTTGTGCAAATATATGTTTTCATTTTTCTTGGGTAAATTGACAATAGGTCTGTAATACTTTTTTTAAAAGGTAGAAGTAGTGATAATTTGACAGGTTACCTTTGGCTCCTTTGACTAACTTAAAAAATCATTGCTGTGTGTGAAATCTTATTTTCCATAGAATTAGTAAGACCCCAAAGATATTGATTGAGAAAGCCTTTTGAAGGATATAGCTCAGTACAATTGGTTCTAGCTAAAAGTTACCTTGTTTTCATTACAAACTCTTACCATCTAGAGTGGAAGTAACCTCTTCCTAGTTTGGGACTGGACAGGCCTTAATAGATCGCTGATCACATACCTACATAGGTCGCCTTTCACAGGGAATGTGAAATAGAATGCAGGGATTGTGAAACAAATCTACCATTGCCTTAAAACGTACTAGAGCTTGTCTATTACAAACTGCCTTTTGTGAGGGCAGCTTGAGAGACAGAAGGAAGATTGGACTGCAAGAGGGAACATTGAGGCATGTAGGGGAAGTACGGGGGAAAGGGAGAAGACGGGTCAAGCATGTGATCCTTTCTCTTAAGTATTGGCAAAAACTGTTCTCAATTTTCTCTTGACACTTACATCTCTCTCCTCTCCCAACCCAACTTCCTCAGCACAAAGCTACATGCTATCCTAAGGGTTCTGCCACCTCTTTTGGGCCACAGGACTTTGTCATTGTTATAATACCACTTACCAGCTTTATCAGACTCTAGTGTTAAAAAAGAATGTCGTATCTATCTATCTATCTAAGATCTTATTTATTTGACAGAAACACAGCTAGTGAGGGAGCACAAGCAGTGGGAGGGAGAGAGGAAGAAGCAGGCTTCCCGCCAGGCAGGCAGCCCGATGCAGGGCTCGATCCCCAGACTCCAGGCTCATGACCTGAGCTGAAGGCAGAGGCTTAACCACTGAGCCACCAGCCCCAAGGCGTCCCAGAATGTCATATTTATTATTACACACACACACACACACACACACACACACACACACAGCCCTGTGTATATGTAATTCTACCCATTTTACAGTCAGGTTAAATGACTGAGTAAAACTTCTTTGGACTCTAGATTGATGCTCCCTCACCTTGCAGTGTTGACCAGTAGAAAAATAAAACCCTTCAAAAATGTTAAATCAGGAATTTAAAAACTTAAATTTCTGATTACAAAGTATTACATGTTCATTGAAAACTAAATTTTAATGCAGAAAAGCATTAATAAAAATAAACTATAACCCCATCCACCCAGAGATAAACAGTGTTAGTATTTTGGCACATTTCTTTTTTTATTTTCTATATACACAGATAACTGAAAAATATGCACACACACCCCCTCATATATTTGTCTATTTTATAATTGGAATTCATATTATACATATAATTATACTCTGCTTCTGTCACTTAATATATCAAGAGCATTTTCTTGAATATAAAAATTATTTTGTAAACATATTTTTTAATGAATGGGACTATTAGTATATCTGTATCTATCTAGTATATTGGGAGAGATGGGGAATTGTAAGAAGAAAACTATTTCCACTTGCATCAGCTCTATTATTTGCAAGTGTTAGGCTTAGGAAAGTCAATCCACTTTTCTGGGCCCATTTCCTCATCTATGAAATGAAAGACAGTTTTAAGGTCCCTAACCTTTCATGAGTCAGTGAGTAAGCACTACTGTGCACTGGGTGAAGATAATCTAGAAAGACATACTTTTCCTTTACTGAACAGGAGGTTCTGGAAGAATATTGGATTTCCAGAGCTCTACTATAACTGAAAGGATACCTAGGGGACAGGTTTAGGCAGTGTTATTCTAGAAAGGAAGAGCTGCTAAAAATAGCTTCCTGGAATCTGAATGTTGAGGAGATCATCAGATCTCTTATAAAATGGGCCTTCCTTACTTCCCAGAGAGATGGAGGAAATGACACTTACTTTAATCTCAAGACTATGCTATATCAGAATATACATGTTAAAATGTTTTTGTTTATTTCATTACTTGTTCATTCATTCAGTAAATTCTAGTCTGTAAACAAAGTGCCAGATCCTGTGCTAGATACTCTGCATGGACAGATACCATGGTTGCCCTCACGGAGCTTAGACTCTACTGAAAATGACAGACATGAACCAGAAATTGCTTACTTCCCTAATTAATTAATTACTCCTATGAAGATGATGGTCAAAGTGTCACACAAGTATATAATCTGGGAACCCGTCTAGAGGGGAAAGTTTGGAAAGACTATACTCAAGTATGGAATTTAATGAAAATGGAAGAATTTATATATTAGGAAGAACATGAAAAATATATTTTGTGCCTTCTATCCCTTTTTGTACATAAAAAACTATGACAATGTATTAATAATATTCCTAATAAACCCATTAACATTTATTGAGAGCTTACTATGTGCCAAGTACATCCTCCTTTTTAATCTTCATAATAAATAAAAACTGGGGCTCTGATTGGATAACTTTGTGAAAGTCATGACATCAATGTTTTTGGAGCCATCTGGAGTCTACAGTTTAAAAAGTTGGGAAAATAATAATAATACCAAGTAATCATTACATAAGGTTTATATATCAGGCATCAACTAACACATTTAATTCTCTTAAGAACCTTTGGAAGTAGGTATTTTTATTATCATTTTCACTTTACATGAGGAAGCTAAGCTACAGACAGATTAAGTACATGGGTGGACAAGATTATACAACTAGTGACATAACTACTGCTACTAGACCGCACGATTTTACTCTACACACACTATAACTGCCTGTCACATTTTGGTGACACACATACATGCAAATATTTACACACATTGTTTTATATGGTCATACTTACATTCTTACAATTATAATGTTCTCTTTCTTTTCATTCATCATTATAGCATACTTTTCCTCAATAAAACTACTTACAAGCATATTTTTCCTTTTTTCTTCCCTCCCCTCATCCTCTGGTGTTATGGTGGTGGTGGTGGTGGTTATTGTTATTTGTTGCTTTTACCATAGGCCAGAGGATTGAATTAATCATCTTCCTCACTTCATGGGCTGTGAAGAGGCCTCCTTCGCTTCATCCTAATTCCCAGTCCTATCCTCTCTCCCTTTAGGTAGCCACTCCAATATTTTGATGTAGCCTTGAACACACATGTATTCTTGTAAAATTGGGTTTTTTTGTATGTTTTATTGAGATATGATTAACCTACTGTAAAATTCACCTTTTTAAACCAAACAGTTCAGTGGTTTTTGGTATATTCATGACGTTCTACAACAACCATCACTATCCAATTCCAGAGTATTTTCATCACCTCCAAAAGAGATCCTGTGCCCATTAGCAATCACTTTCCTTTCCTCGCCCCACGCTCTAGCATCCACTGATCTCCATTTGTCTATGTATGTGCTTTTCATTTTTATTTTTATTAAATGTGTTGTAGAACTTGTTTCTTACATTGTCACTCAACACCACTCTTATAAAAATCAGTCCATGTTGCTGAATGTGTGCCTGGTTTAATGTTCCTAAATGCTGGGTGGTCTTCCACAGTGGACAGCCACATTATTTCCATCTATGCCTTTGGGGGTGGACACTTGGATTGCTCTCAACCTTGCACTATCACACACAAAGCCACACTGAAATCCTCAACCATTCCCTACTGGATTATGGGGAATTCCTCTGGGATGTGCCTGCTGTGGAACTGTTGGGTTACAGTGTCTACATACACTTAATTTCACTCAGTAGAGCCAACTTACTCTTCCCCAGTAGTGCCTGTAATTTCCTGTTTTTCTACTTCTTAGCTAAAACTTAGTATTATTCACTCTCCAAATTTGGCCAGGCTGATGGGGTGTGAAGTGCTATCTCATATTTATAATATAAATGTCTTTGATTCTTTTTTTGGAGGGGATGGACAGCAAAACAAGGTTTATTGAGTGATAGCAAAGTGACGTTACAAAGCTCCTGAGGAGGGAAGGGGTTGCCCAGCTTTGATTATTCTCAATAACTTTGAGTATATCTTCATATATTTGTTAGTCTTTCAGGTGTGAAATTGAGTGGAAAAGGCTAAAGTTTGGGGTTGACATTTAAAGTACACCTGCTCTTTTATAGGACATGTTTTCAATGGTGGTTTATAGCTGAAAACACTAACCCATGCTTTACTCTGCCTGAAGCCCTGGACCCTACTGAGCCAGAAACATGAGCTGGAGCTTCCCAGTAAAGCAGGCGTAAGGCAATCTGGACTTATTAATGTCTACAATAAACAGTTAATTGTGTGCACAGCATTTCTGAAATACAGGCATTCCTATGGTTACTAAAAAAAGCTCTTGCCTAGGGGAGGGAGGTTTTTTGTTTTTTTTTTTCTTTCAAAAAAATCAGGAGTTTTTTGGGGATATGATTTATCCCCTGCATCTGGGCAGTCAGAAAGTCAACCCCACTTGATCATCAGATAGTTAGTTTATTCAACACCGAAATCAGGCAATCCAATATGGGCTACCAGACTGGGTCACAGAGAGCTGGAAGCAGAGGTAACCTCTAGGCAAACAGAAAAAAACACTGAAGGTGTTTTTTTTACTGTAAAGAAATGGGAAAAATGGAATATTATTCAGATGTGATCAGCTTGAGTACTGTTTTTCAGGATACTATGTTCTCAGATGGTAGGGAAAAATCAACGTGATTAAGGCAGTCTTTAATGTAGCAAATTTTTTTTTTCCTTTATAGACCAATGTTTCTCTAATTTTATTATGCATAATAATCATAAAAAATCACTTGGGAAAGCTTGTTTTTGTTGAAAGAGATTCTAGAAGAATACATAGAAACTGGTAACAACGGTTGCCTCTCTGAAGAGAAACTGGTAGCTGGGAAACAGATACAAGAGACTTTCTCCTTTTAATGTTTTAAATTTTGTACAACATCAATTTCCTATTCAAAATAATTTACATTTAATTAAAAATGCACATTCCTATTTCCATTTTGATTCTGTGGATCAAGAATCTGCATTTTAACAAGCATCTCATGGTACTCCAATAGAGATGTGCTGTTGGCTCACTTTTGGAGAAACAATGATACAGAGGAGTGCTTTTTAATCTTTTTTAGATTTATGCATTCCTGTGAATTTTTAATGAAAGCTATGAGCTTTTTTCCTAGAAAATTGCACATATATACAGTGACACAATAATGTGAATATTTTGTGATTACAGTTGCAGGGAGTTCATGGAAACCTCAGTAGTCTTGTGTCCATGAGCCTCATGTTAGGGACCCCGATACAGAGGTTTTGTCCTCCTTCATGGTAAAAAGTTTTTTTAAAAGGAGAGGTCTACAGACTTGAGAACACTTTTAAGTGTGTGTGTGTGCCTGTGTGTGTGTGTGTGTGTGTATGTCTATATGTACCTGTGAGCCTGTGTGTGTGTATAAAAGCAGAATCAATTCCTACTTTTGATGAAGGGGTTCCTTCTCCAATTCTAGAAATAGTTCCTAAAAAATAAATAGAAGATGAATCCCTCAACAATTCCCTTCCAGCTACATCCTGTCCACAAACATTTTAATGAAATTTGCAGATGACCCCAAAAGAGGAAATGCTGCAAAGACCAGGAAAGCTGAAGAAATTATGTAAAACATTAGCAATATGGCAAAGAGAATGACACTCAACTTGGAAAAATTTCAAATAAAGGCATCTGGGGAGAAGTCATTGGCAAGAAAATTTTTCATGAGAGGGCAACACCTGGAAAATAGTAATGGCTATAATAGGCCCAAGGGTGATGCTAAATGGCAAATTAGATACACGTCTGTTGTATAATATTGTGAGAAAATATGACACCAGCCTTTGGTTACAAAGCAGGGAGATAATGGTTCTTTCTGTTTGGCCCTAGTGAGATAGCACCTGGAATGCTGTTTTTAGTTTTGGACACTTCATTAGTGGAAAATTGTTGGTTAACATTTGGGAATTTGGAGGCAAGAAACAGGAACAATTAAAAGCATTTATTTGACACGACTCAACCATTCAAAACCAACGTCACAGAGGGAAAAAGGGATAATGAAACTCTATACTTAGATGGTGTTGCTGAGAAATCAATGAAATCAAAGGTCTTTTCACTCTAATTTCAGCATGGACCCACTGATTGTTAAAGCAGGGAGAGACTTTGGAGGTGAATTTTGATGATGTTTAAATTCCTGGGCTGTGCTAAAATTCTGTTAGCTGGGCAGGTTGCTCTTGGGCTGTGCATTTCATAGAGCTCTAGAAAGGGTCCTCTTAAAACATAGATCTGATATTCTCCTGATTAAAATCCTCCATTAGAATAAACCTCACATTTTAACAGGGCTCACATTGTTCTGCTGAGTCTGACCTTTGCCTAAATCTTGACTTTTACCACTCTCCCGTGAGCTCACCAGTCTTCAGCTACATTGGTCTCCTTGCTGTTTGTAGAACTCTCCAAGATCATTACAGCGTTATAGTCTTTGCATCTGCTGTTCACTCTTTCAGCTTCTTGCATTACTGATTCCATCTCATCTTTCTTCCTTTCATAAACATGTCATCTAAAGTCTCCATTCCTAGGGCACCTGGGTGGCTCAGTCTGTTAAGTATCTGCCTTTGACTCAGGTCATGACCCAGGGAGAGAGCAGAAGGGGGGGAGGGGGAGCAGTAGAGGGAGAGGGAGAAGCAGGCTCCCCACCCAGCAGGGGGTCTGATGCAGGGCTCAATCCCAGAACCCCAAGATCATGACCTGAGCTGAAGGCAGACACTTAACTATCTGAGCCACCCAGGTGTCCCTCCCAGCACCATTTATTGAAGAGACTATCTTTTCCCCATTATGTGTTCTTGTTAAAGAATAGTTGATAGTAGGGGCGCCTGGGTGGCTCAGTTGGTTAAGCTACTGCCTTCGGCTCAGGTCATGATCCCGGAGAGCCGGGATCGAGTCCCACATCGGGCTTCCTGCTCCGCGGGAAGCCTGCTTCTCCTTCTCTCACTCCCCCTGCTTGTGTTCCCTCTCTGGCTCTGTTTCTCTCTGTCAAATAAATAAATAAATAAATAAATAAATAAATAAATAAAAGAATAGTTGATAGTATATGTGTTCGTTTATTTCTGGCTCTCGATTCTGTTCCATTTGTATGGGTCCATTTTGTATGGGTCTATTTTTATGCCAGTACCATACTGTTTTAATTACTTTATCTTTGTAATATGCTTTGAAATCAGGGAGAGTGATGCCTTCAGCTTTGTTTTTTTCCCAAATAGTTTTAGGTTATTTGGGGTCTTTTGTGGTTCCATATGAATTTTTGGATTTTTTCTGTTTCTGTGAAAAATATCATTGAAATTCTTTTTCAAGTTTTTTTAAATAGTTTTGTTGAGATGTAGCTGTATAAGTCTAGGGTACACAGTATAATGGTTTTACTTACTTACATTGTGAAATTATTATTGCAGTAAGTTTAGTTAACATCCATCATCTCATGAAGATGCAATAAAAAGAGAAATTGAAAAATATGAAGGAAAAGAAGAAAGAGTTCTTTTCCTTGTGATGAGATGTCTTACGATGTTCTCTCAACAATTTTTATATATGTCATATAGCAGGTGTTAATGACAGCCATCATGCTGTACATTACATCCCTGGTATTTGTCTTGTTACTGGAAATTTGTACCTTTTGACCACCTTTCTCCACTTCCTCCACCCCACCTCTCCCGCTTTTGTATAGCTACCCCTCCTCTCTTTTAGTTTCTGTTTGCATGGCATATATTTTCTGCTCCTTCACCTTCAGCCTGTTTGTCCTTAAAGCTAAGTAAAGTGAGTCTTTTGTAGGCAGCATATAGTTAGGTCTGTTTGTTTAATTCATTCAGCCTCTTTCTATGTCTTTTGATTGGAGAATTAAACCCACTTACATTTAGAAAAATTGATAGAGAAGTCCTTACTATTGCCATTTTGTCAGTTGTTTTCTGTTTATTTTGTAGTTCCTTTGTTTTTTTCTTCCTCCCTTGTTGTCTTCCTTAGCGATTGGTAATTTTTTTATAATAGTGTATTTTGATTCTTTTCTCTTTATCTTTAGTGTAGCTACTGTAGGTTTTGTTTTGTGCTTACTCTGAGACTATCATAATATATCTTATAATGGTCTATTTTAAACCATTAACAACTTAAGTTAAATTGCCTAAAAAAGCTTTACATATTTACTTGTCCTCCCACACACATATATTATATTGTGAAAGTCACAACTTTTCTTATTGGATAGCCATTAAAGGAATATTTAGCTACAGGCATTATTAACACTTTTGTCTTGTAGCCATTACAAGAGAGTACAAAGCAATTCACACACCATCATTCCAGTATTAGAGTATTGTACATTTGACTATATAATTACCTTTACCATGAATTTTAAACTTTCATATGTTTTCTGGTTTATTAGTAAATTTTTGTTTCAGCTTAAAGAGCTCCCTTTAGCAGTTCTTGTAAGGAAGGTCTAGTGGTGACAAATTCTTTAAGCTTTTGTTTGAGATCAATATTTATAAAACAGAAATCTGGTTATATCAATCCCCTGCCTCCAATGGCTCTCTATTGATCTTAGGATAAAGTAAAAATCCTTTAACATGGTTTATTAAAGTCCTTTGTGGGCAGTCTTCTCTTTGCTTCATCATTTTACTTCTCAATGGTGCTAAATGGCAGAACTGAAATTTAAACCCAGATAATTGCTTCCCTGCGTTGTCCCAGCAGCCAGCCATAATGAATCTCTTTCTTTCTTTTTTTTTTTTTTTTTAAAGATTTTATTTATTTGACAGAGAGAAACACAGTCAGAGAGAGAACACAAGCAGAGGGGGTGAGAGAGGGAGAAGCAGGCTTCCCGCCGAGCAGGGAGCCCGATGTGGGGCTCGATCCCGGGTCTCCGGGACCATGACCTGAGCCGAAGGCAGTGGCTTAACCAACTGAGCCACCCAGGCGCCCCTGAATCTCTTTCAATGTCTCCTATGAACTATGCTTTTTCTTATCTTTATGTTTTGCTACATGCTCTTGCCTCTGCTTGGGATTTTCTCTGTTCACTCTCCTGGCTTGGAAAACTCCCCAGTTAATTATCTTGCAGACCTGAGCTTACAAGTTTCTGTATCTTACATACAGCTTTACATAATTTCCCAAGTCTGGGTCAGAAGATCTTGCCCTATAGTCCTTTAAGTCCCTTTACTTCTCTTGACATATAACTTATTCATCACATTATCGTGGCTAATTTATTTAGTTCCTTGATAGGAACTTAGATTCTGTGATTTCAAGGACTGTGATGATCTCATGGATCATTACATCTCTAAGGCCTACCACAGAGTGGGCACTGGAAACATATTTGTTGTATAAACGAACAGAAGAGTTACAATTCCTTAATAAGGCATTCTATTCTGGACATTTTTAGATACTTAATACTGGGGGTCGGGAAGATAATATTAGAGTGATTTTCCTGTTTGAATCTCTTGCGGGGGTGATTCAAAGCACAACCTAGAAAGGGTTCAAAGGAGCAGAGATGCTCAGGAGAAACAAAGAGCTGGAGCGGGTGGAAGCTGATACCGCTTCGCTCTTAGGACTTGGCCTCTCCTCAGAAGCCTTTCAGTCTAATGGTGATTTGACTGGGAGGGCCCACTCCTCACCCTACCCCACCCGCTGTTTGTGAACCCAGGGAGCGTGGCTCCTTCTCAGCCAGGAGCCTCGCACAGCCCGAAACATCGCGATACTTCCTCAACAACCAGGACATCGCGATACCGCACTGGACACCGCTGCTGAAGCCCAGCCTGTTCGCGTTTGACAGGTTCCCAGAAGGTTATGGAAAGTTCAGGAATTTTCTTAGGTCTTCGAATGGGCACTGACCTTCCAATACGTGTTCCGGCTCTGGGCTTGTTTTTTGGTCCCGGAACACCAGACTGGACCGACAGAGCCTATGGGAGAATGGTGGCCGCCTGACTGGAGGAAAAAATGTCCCTGAGAGGAAAAATGCCCGTGAGGGAAGCAGCACCTGCCCGTGCCCCTGGGGAAACATCGTGTGCCCTGCGGGGGCGGAGGGCAGACGCTAAGCGGAAAAACTGGGATTGGCAACGGCTGGAAAGCTGTTTCAGAGAGAGAGAGAGAGAGAGAGAGAGAGAGAGAGAGAGAGAGAGAGAGAGAGAGAGAAGAGAAGAGAAGAAAAAGAGGGACCCAGGAGGAGATTATTTTTCGCGGCCAGCAAGGGGGAAGAGCCCTAGATCGGTGGACAGAGGAGGCAAACGGATCTGACACCCAACTGAGGGTGTTGGGTGAGGGACCCCGCGCCGAGATCAGACAGCAGCAGTGGTGGCCCAGAGGCAGGTGAGCAACGCCCGCTTTTGGGAACTCATAGAGGGACTAATGGAGGAGGGGGGTGTCCAGAGAAAATATGGACCCCCTGTTAATTGGGGGTGGGGAGTGGGAACTGAGAGCGCAAGATTTGGGTTATGGCCTTTAAGGGATCAGATTTATACTCACTGTTCTGGAAGACCGCGGGAAATACTGCTTGTATTTGGACCCTGAGTTGTTGCAGTTGGGTGACTGTGCAACTGAGGAGATCAGTGGGTAGGACTCAGCTGAACAACCTAGTTATAAAATGCTGATGTATAAAATCTCCTTAGAAATAACGATAACACTGGGAGTGAATAGCCAAGATTATTTGCTTGGTCTGAGTCTAGAGATTTAGATACATACATGTCCTGCTTGCTCTCCTTCCTTTCTTCCTGCCAGTCCCCCTTCTCTTCTTCCCCTCCTCACTTATTCCTTCCCTTTCTTCCTATCCTCATCACTCCCTCTTTTCTTCCTTTAAACCAGGCATTCTTAATCTTAGAATCTTGGTGATTCATGAAGTAGGATGGAAGGAAAATCACATGCTTATTTTGCTTAACATGTAAATGAACTTTTGCATTTTCATCAATTATGAAATTGTAAACCACAGAAGTAATTAGCAGTACCTGAGACAATGTCATCAGTAGAAATCATGTAGTATTAACATTACCTGTACCTTTGACCACAGGAATCTTAGGTGTTGATTGTCACATTGTGGATATTTAGAAATATTCTTGCTCACTACTGTGAAATTTTGAGTAATGTGATTTGCCACCTGATCTTGTATTCAGTGTATTAACATTGACATATTTAATACTACGTCAGTAATTTAAAAAATGTTTTGATAAATAGAGTTCAATATTATTGGTTTCCTTTGCATATTTCTCATCCATTCCTAATCTTACCATGGTGCCTAGAAGGAAAATTAGTACCAGTCTTAAAGTGAAGACCCAAATAACTGTACCACAAATACTTTCACAATTTAGGTGGTTTCCAGTTCTTTCTACAAAACTGAAGGAGCACCTACTGTAGTTGTTAATTGATAGATAATTAAAAGTAATTTTTAATAAGGGATCACTGGGATTTGGCATATAACTCTAGAGAGTGAATAGTTATGTGATGTCGCTATAAGAAAATGGTTACTATTCCTATTTACTTATTTATATAAACAAACTTTCTGAGAGCGTATGTATTTTTTAAATTGACTGTAATGCAATTTGTTTCAGGGGTACAGGTCTGTGATTCATCAGTCTTACACAATTTATAACACTCACTATAGCAATACCCTCCCTAATATTAGTCCATCACCCAGCCACCCTATCCCTCTTACCCCCACTCCCCTCCATCAACCCTCAGTTTGTTTTCTGAGATTAAGAGTCCCTTATGGTTTGTCTCCCTCTCTGGTTTCATCTTGTTTCATTTTTCCCTCCCTTCCCCTATGATCCTGTCTTGTTTTTCAGATTTCTCATATCAGTGAGATCATACGATAATTGTCTTTCTCTGACTGACTTATTTCACTCAGAGCTTATGTTTAAAAATAAAATTTAGGGTGCCTGGATGGCTCAGTGGGTTAAAGCCTCTGCCTTCCGCTCAGGTCATAATCTCAGGGTCCTGGGATCTAGGCCTGCATCAGGCTCTCTGCTCAGCGGGGAGCCTACTTCCTCCTCTCTCTCTGCCTACTTGTGATCTCTCTCTCTGACAAATAAATAAATTAAAAAAAGTAAAATTTAAAAAGGGAAGTGATTGATTTTGTACATTGACTAATACTATCAATAGATTTATAAAGTAAAAACATTTAATCTCACTAAGATTTATGATGCCAATTCTTTTTTTTGTGTTTAATATCTATGTAAATTATGCTATTTGCTCATTTGGGTACTAATTGTAATGACTGTCATTCAAAAGAAATTATTTTAATACTTTGAGTCTTATGGTTGTGGTAAATGACACCTTGATTTTGTACTTCTGGCCTCCAGAACTGAGAGGATTAATTTTTGTTTTAAGCCATCAAGGGTATGGTAATTTTTAACAGCAGCTATAGAAACTAATACATAATAAGGTTTATAACATATGCAAATGTTCAGTTTTAGTAGATAATGCCAAAAGTTTTCCAGAGTGATTGCACTGATTTACACTCCCAGTAGTATTGTATTAGAGTTCTGGTTGCTCTGCCTCAAGGGCTGGGTACCAGATTTGAAAGAGTCAGATAGTAAATATATTAGGCTTTATAGGCCATATGGATTTGGGGAAAATACTCATCTCTGCCATTGTAGCATGAAAGAAGCCATATACATCACATAAATGAGTGAGCATGGATGCTTTCCAATAAAACTTTATTTACAAAAATAGGTGTTGCATCCTAGTTTGCTGACTCTTACTTTGTATGTGGTCCATATATATATAGCTGTCTATAGTCAGACATCAAAAATGGGAATCAGACTCTTTATTATAATTCAGCTCTGATATTTGACAACTGAGATGTCCCATGTTTCATTTAATTGAATTTGAACTTGTCTGAGCCATGTGGTATTTTTCTGCAGCCTGGCTGGTAAGGACGTTACAGTTCAATTGAATGCCTTGTTTGAGCGGCCAGAATTGTGTATTTTGAGAATGGAAATGTGTGTCCTGGTCACTAAAAATAATGTTTGGAACACTAAAGGCAGTAAGAAGTGTCTTAGTGAGATCTTGTAGTGTGGCATAAGATGTGAAGAGATACAGGTGATCTTGATATATACTTTGGATATCAGTAAGGCATAACATTCTGAGATTTCTTTGCCTCAGATGGGGCAACATTGGATAAGAAATTGTTTTTACTATTTGCAGTGACCCAGGAGTCTGTAAAAATGTGTAAAAGGGGCAGATTGTGATTAGCGTGTCCAGGGCTAAGAAGACTGCCTGAAGTTTGGCCAATTTTGCTGACCTTTGAGTTTAGATATGTGCCTAATGAAAGCAGTAGCTGTCTGTTAAACTCCATCATGTGTGATGGTGGTACTGCTGTCTGGAAAGTATATGAGCTCCCTTTGCTGTTCACTCAGATGATCCCACGGGGCTCCCCAGGCATCTGGGAGACAAGCAAACTTCTCCAGCAATGTGGCATTTGTCAAGGGACTGAGAGCAAGAGAGACTACCCCTTCCAGCAAATGGGGAATGCCAGAGGGCCCAGGTTTGGTTCTTACTTGTAGGTACTGTTTCCATTTTAGCAAGGGGGCCTCAGTGGCCATGCTGAATTTGTGGGTGCTGCTTCCATGACTCAACGTACAATGAGCAGCAGAATTTGTGGAGTAGCTGGGTCAGAGTTTATAAGAGCCTCTGTTTCCAGGAGATCTCAGTAATGAGCCAGTAATTGCCTCTCTAATAGCATGTAGTGGGGGTTGAGGAGAGCAGTTTCTTGCATTGAGAACCCACAGACAATTTATGGTCATCAAGGGTGGTCGTGAGGTCTAAGATCTATGAGAGGAGATTGCTAAAGCCTTTCTGTGGTAGGTAGAATTATGCCCCCAAAGATGTTCATGCCCTAATCTCTGAAATAATTTACATGGCCAAAAGGACTTTGCAGAAGTAGTTAAGGTAAAGACTGAATTGATGTAGGGAGATTATCTTGGATTATCAGCAGTGTCCAGTCTAATCATAGGAGTCTTTAAAAACAGAGGACCTTCCCTGGCTGTAATCAGGCAGAAATTTAATTGTGGCAGAATGGTCAAAAAGGTGCAGCATTGCTGGTTTTGAAGACAGTGAATAGTTCTTTTTTTTCTTTTATTGTGTTATGTTAGTCACCACACAATACATCATTAGTTCTTGATGTAGTATTCCATATTCATTGTTTGTGTATGACATCCAGTGTTCCATGCAGTATGTGCCCTCCTTAATACCCATCACTGGGCTAACCCATTACCCACCCCCTTTTCCCTCTAAAACCCTCAGTTTGTTTCCTGGAGTCCATAGTCTTTCATGGTTCGGCGACCCCCCCCCCCACCAATTTTCCCCCCTTCATTTTTCCCTTCCTTCTCCTAATGTCCTCAGTGCTTTTCCTTATGTTGCACAAATGAGTGAAACCATGTGGTCATTGACGTTCTCTGCTTGTTTCAGTTCTGTCCGTGTTGATGCAAAAGTTGAGTATTCATCCTTTCTGATGGCTGAGTAATATTCCATGGTATATATGGACCACATCTTCTTTATTCATTCGTCTGTTGAAGGGCATCTTGGCTTTTTCCACAGTTTGGCTATTGTGGACATTGCTGTTGTGAACATTAGGGTGCATGGTGGCCTTCTTTTCACGACATCTGTATCTTTGGGGTAAATACCCAGTAGTGCAGTTGCTGGGTCATAGGGTAGCTCTATTTTTAACATTTTGTGAAAACTGCACGCTGTTTTCCAAAGTGGCTCTACCACCTTGCATTCCCACCAACAATGTAAGAGGGTTCCCCTTTCTCCACAACTTTTCCAACATTTTTGTTTCTTGCCTTGTCAATCTTTGCCATTCTAACTGGTGTAGGGTGGTATCTCATGTGATTCTGATTTGGATTTCCCTGATGGCTAATGATAATGAATATTTTTTCATGTGTCTGTTAGCCATTTGTATGTCTCCTTTAGAGAAGTGTCTGTTCATGTCTTCTGCCAATTTTTTTTGACTTGATTATCTGTTTTTGGGTGTTGAGTTTGAGAAGTTCTTTATAGATTTTAGATATCAGCCCTTTGTCTGTACTGTCATTTGCATGTATCCTCTCCCATTCTGTGGGTTGCCTCTTCATTTTGTTGACTGTTTCCTTTGCTGTGCAGAAGCCTTTTATCTTGATGAAGCTCCAAAAGGTCATTTTTGCTTTTGTTTCCCTTGCCTTTGGAGATGTGTCTTGAAAGAAGTTGCTGTGGCCAATGTCGAAAAGTTTATGTTCTCTTCTATGACTTTGATGGGTTTCTGTCTCACGTTGAGGTCTTTCATCCCTTTAGAGTTTATCTTTGTGTATGGTGCAAACGAATGGTTGAGTTTCATTCTTCTGTATGTAGCTGTCCAATTTTCCCAGCACCATTTATTGAAGAGACTTTTGTTTTCTTTTTCTTTTTCTTTTTTTAAAGATTTTATTTATTTGACAGAGAGAAACACAGCCAGAGAGGGAACATAAGCAAGGGCAGTGAGAGAGGGAGAAGCAGGCTTCCTGCCGAGCAGGGAGCCTGATGTGGGACTCGATCCCAGGTCTCCTGGGATCATGACCTGAGCCGAAGGCAGTCGCCTAACCAGCTGAGCCACCCAGGCGCCCGAGACTGTCTTTTTTCCATTGGATATTTTTCTTGCTTTTTTGGAGATTAGTTGACCATAGAGTTGAGGGTCCATATATGGGGTCTCTATTCTGTTCCATTGATCTGTGTGTTTTTGTGCCAGTGCTGTCTTGGTGCTC
Source organism: Spilogale gracilis (assembly GCA_004023965.1). Lineage (NCBI taxonomy): Eukaryota > Metazoa > Chordata > Mammalia > Carnivora > Mephitidae > Spilogale > Spilogale gracilis. The sequence goes on from PITA01018357.1 coordinate 26,644, forward strand.
TCAGCTTTGGAAGATAGCTTGAAATCAGGCAACATGACGTCCCCAGCTTTGTTTGTCTTTTTCAACATTTTCTTGACGATTTGGGGTCTTTTCAGGTTCCATACAAATTTTAGGATTGTTTGGTCCAGCATTTTGAAAAATGCCATTGGTATTTTGATTGGGATGGCATTGAAAGTATAGATTTCTTTGGGCAGCATAGACATTTTAGCAATGTTTATTCTTCCTATGCATGAGCATAGACTGTCTTTCCATCTTTTTGTGCCTTCTTCAATATCTTTTGTAAACGTTTTGTAGTTCCTAGAGTATAGATCCTTTACCTCTTTGGTTAGGTTTATTCCAAGTTGTCTTACTGTTTTTGGCGCTATTGTAAATGCAATCAATTCCCTAATTTTTCTTCTTCAGTGATATTGTTAATGTATAGGAAAGCAACTGATTTCTGTGCATTGACTTTGTATCCTACCACATTACGAATTGCTGTCTGTATGAGTTCTAGTAATATGGGGATGGAGACTTTGGGTTTTCCACGTACAGTTTCATGTCATCTGTGAAGAGGCAGAGTTTGACTTCTTTGCCGATTTGAATATCTTTTATTTCTTTGGTTGTCTGATTGCTGTTGCTAGGGCTTCTAGATCTATGTTGAACAGTAGTGGTGAGAGTGGGCATCCTTGTCCTGTTCCTGATCTCATTGGAAAGGTTCTCAGCTTTTCCCCATTGAGAATGATATTCGCTGTGGGTTTTTCAAAAGTGGATTTTATGAAATTGAGGAATATTTCCTCTTCCCTATATCTGAAGAGTTTTAGTCAGGAAAGGATGCTGCATTTTGTCAAATGCTTTTTCTACATCACTTGAGAAGACTGTATGGTTCTTCTCTCTCTTATTAATGTGTTCTATCACATTGATTGATTTTTCGAAGGTTGAACCACCCTTACATACCAGGGATAAAGCCCACCTGGTCGTGATAGATAATCCTTTTAATATACTGTTGGATCCTATTAGCTCAGATTCTGTTGAGAATTTTGGCATCTGTTTTCATCAGGAATACTGGTCTGAAATTCTCCTTTTTGATGGAATCTTTGCCTGGTTTGGGGATCTAGGTAATGCTGGCTTCACAGAATGAGTCTGGAAGTTTCCTTCAGTTTCTATTTTTTGAAACAGTTTCAGGAGAATAGGTGTTATTTTTTTCTTTTAATGTTTGGTAAAATTCCCCATGGAATCCATCAGGCCTGGACTCTTTTTTGGGGGAAGGTTTTTGATCACTGCTTCAATCTCGTTAACGTATCTATTCAGGTTGTCAGTTTCTTCCTGTTTCAGTCTTGGTAGTTTATAGGTTTCCAGAAAGGCATCCATTTCTTCCAGGTTGCTTAAGTTATTGTCATCTAGCTGTTGATAATAATATCTGATAATTATATTTACTTCCTTGGTGTTAGTCGTGATCTCTCCTCTTTTGTTCATAATTTTATTAATTTGGGTCCTTTCTCTTTTCTGTTGGATAAGTCTGGCCAGTGGCTTATCGATCTTATTAATTCTTTCAAAGAACGAGCTTCTAGTTTTGTTAATGTGTTCTACTATATTTCTAATTTCTAATTCACTGATCTCTAATCTTAATTATTTTGTTTCTGTGCGTGGGTTAGGTTTAATCTGTTGTTGATTTTCTCGATCTTTAAGGTGTAAAGATAGTTTGTGTAGTCAGGATTTTTCTATTTTTTTGAGTGAGCCTTGGATGGCTATGGATTGTCCCCTTTAGGACTGCCTTTGCTGTATCTCATAGATTTTGAACAGATGTGTTTTCATTCTCATTGATTTCCATGAATTGTTTGAGTTCTTCTTTGATTCCCTGATTGACCCAAACATTGATGAACAGGATGGTCTTTAGCTTCCAAGTGTTCAAATTTCTTAGAAACTTTTTCTTATGATTGAGTTCCAGTTTCTTTTTTTTTTTTAACTTTTTAAAAAATTAACATATAATACGTTATTTGTTTCAGGGGTACAGGGCTGTGATTTATCAGTCTTGCACAATTCATTGCACTCTCCATAGCACATACCCTCCCCAACGAGTTCCAGTTTCAAAGCATTGTGATCTGAGAATATGCAGACAATAATCTCAGTCTTTTGGTATCAGTTGACACTTGATTTGTGACCCAGTTTGTGGTCTATTCTGGAGAAAGTTCGATGTGTGCTTAAGAAGAATGAGTATTCTGTTGTTTTATGGTGGAATGTTCTGCATATATCTATGAGGTCCTTCTGGTCCAGTGTTTCATTCAGAGCTCTTGTTTCTTGTTGATTTTCTGCATAGATGATCTGTTGCTGAGAGTGGAGGGTTGAGGTCTCCTACTATTTTTTTAATAAAGATTTTATTTATTTATTTGACAGAGAGAAACACAGTGAGAGAGGGAACACAAGCAGGGGGAGTGAGAGAGGGAGAAGCAGGCTTCCCGCCGAGCAGAAAGCCCGATGTGGGCCTCGATCCCGGATCTCCGGGATCATGACCTGAGCCAAAGCAGTTGCTTAAGCAACTGAGCCACCCAGGTGCCCCGAAGTCTCCTACTATTAAGATAGTTTTCTCATTTGATACTTTATTTTGGTTAAACCATATATGGTTGGCTTATATAGTTGGCTGATCCCATTTTGGGGGCATAGATATTTACAATTGTTAGATCCTCTTGTTAGACCCTTTAAGAATGATACAGTGTCCTTCTGTATCTCTAACTACAGTCTTTAGCTTAAAATCTAATTTGTCTGATATGAGAATTACTACCCCAGCTTTCTTTTCAGGTCCATTGGTATGAAAGTTGTCCATCCCTTCATTTTCAGTCTGGATGTATCCTTAGATTAAAAATGAATTTCTTGTAGAGAGCATTTGGATAGGTCCAGTCTTTTTATCCAATCTGTAACCCTGTGCCGTTTCATAGGAGCATTTAGGCCATTCATGTTGAGAGTGAGTATTGATGATAGGATTTTATTTTTATCATGTTGTTTGTGAGATCCTTGTTTCTGTAGATTGTCTCTATAAATTTCTGTTCTTTATCACTCTTGGGGTCTTTCTCCTTTTATAGAACCCTCCTTAATATTTCTTGCAGGGTCGGCTTAGTGGTCACATATTCTTTCAGTTTCTGCTGGTCCTGGAAGCTCTTTATCTCTCCATCCGTCCTGAATTACAGCCTTCCAGATAAAGTTCTTCTCATTTAGTATCCTGAATATGTCTTGCCAGCCCTTTCTAGCTTTTCAGGTCTTTGTGGACAGGTCTGATGTTATTCTGATGTTCCTCTCTCTGTATGTAAGTAATATCTTCCCCATAATTGCCTTTAAAATGGTTTCCTTGGTTCTAAGGTTTCCAAGTTTTACTATTACACGCCTGGGCATTTGTCTGGTCTCTGATCTTGGGAAGTGTCCTCTCTTCCTCTAGGACACGAATTCTTGTTTCATTCCCCAGATTAAGAAAGTTCTCAGCTATGATTTGGTCAAATATATCTTTTAGTCCTCTCTCTGTCTCCACCCCCTCAGAGATCCCAGTTATTCTGACATTGGGATCTTTCATGGCATCATTTATTTCTCTAATTTTGTTTTCATGGATTTTAAGGTGTTTGTTCTGGGCATCCTCCTGTTCCTTCCTTTCTATCAGTTTGTCTTCTAGATACTAATTCATTCTTCTGCCTCATTTACTCTAGCTGTTAGAGTATGTAGCTTAGATTGTATCTCATTTATAGCATTTTTCAGTTTGGCCTGATGAGAGTTAATCACTCTCATTTTTGCCCTTGGTCAGTCTATGTTGTTGTTAATGGTTTTCTCCAGCCTAGCTATTGTTCTTCATAACTGTCACCCTGAAGTCTATTTCTGACATCTTGCTCGTATCCTTATTTAGTAGGTCTATGGGAAAGGCCATTGTCTCTGATTCTTTTCTTTGTTTGGAGTTCCTCCTCCTGGTCATTCTGTTGAGGGATGGTTGAGGGAATATACACAGAGTTGAAAATATCAACCACAATCTAGGCAAGGGGCACCCTGGGAAAGTTTGGAGAGACTGGAAGCCACCACCAAGAAAACCCAGCCAAAATGAAACCCAAGAATAAGATTTATAAAGTTCAAACAAACAAACAAACACAAATTTAAAAAAAAGGAAAAAAAGGGGGTGGTGAAGGAAGGGAGGCTATAATCTCTTAATGTGGGTGAGGTAGGGTGTTTCAGTTCTTCCTTGGTATATTTTGTTCTTTTTGTTAGAGAATACTACTTCCCAGAGTTACAGGGAAATTAAAACTGGTATATATATAAAGGTAGCATTGATTAGGGAAAAAAGGACTACATTTAAGCTTATATCTATCTATGTATATATATAAAAGGAAAAGAAAAAATATATGGGTGAAACAGTAGAAGTTAAAAAGTTACTATGGAAATATGTTTTGTTAAATATCTGGTTGAAATGTTAAGTAGGTAAACAGAAAAAAAGCAAAGAAGAAATATGAGAAAGAATAAATAAGTTGTGTCTAAGAAACACACAGGTCATGAGGCAACACCAGGAGTTCAGTATACTATTTTTCTCTGGTGTTGGGGTTTTATAGTTTTATGGGGACCTCTGGGTTGTTGTCCTCTTGTTCTTCCAGCTTGTCTTCTGGGGAGGGGCCTGCCGTGTTGTTTTTCAGGAAATCCTGCTTGAGTGGAGTTGCCCTGTCCCCTATTAAAGGGCTGGGCTCTGTGGAAACTGGTTTTTTGGGTCTTTGTTCTCTGGTGGCTTTTTGCATCTTTTCAGGGGATCAGGGCAAAGGAAAATATCTGCACCGAGACCTCCATCTCAGAGGAGAGAAGCCAAAGTCTGCTCCTCTATGAACCCTCCAGAGTACACAGCCTCCCCCTCTGTAAGTGCTGCTGAAAACCACAGTGTCCCACAGGTGGTACATGCCCCCAGCAATCTTCTCAGTGGTCGACTTAGGCCCCCACTTGTCTCTGTCACTTGAGCCTCCAAAACCATGAGTGACCCCAGTCTGGACTGCTGCAGGTGGTAGCTGTGGCCAACCCCCCAGGTCCACAGGCACAGGTCTGGCTGCCCTGATCACGGCATTTGCCCCTTAAGCTCCTGGATTCTGTTCGAGCACTGTTATCGGGCACTTCCTTTTCACCACCTCTTCTTTGCAAGCGATCTCTGGTCCTAGGTGTAAGAGACTTTTGCACTGGGGTATTATATTTACTTTCAAGTGGGTAGCTGCTGGTGGCTCCCCCCTTTCTGTTTATCCTCTGATATCTGTCTGTGCAATCACAACTCAGTCCTTTGTACCTCTCGACTGAAAGATCCTCTGCCCCTGTAGGATCCTGATGTATAATCTTGCACTTTAGGCTGATTTCATAGGTGTTTAGTCTGGTGTGGTAGATATTCCCCTAAAATCAGGGGACTGGTTGAAACGGGATCTTCCACTCCACTGCCATCTTATCCCTCCTTCTGGAACAGTGAAAGGTTCTATGAGCTAAGGAACGTAGGAAGCTTCCAGAAGCTACAGAAGACAGGAAAGTGAATATGTCCCAGAGCCTACAGAAAGGAATTGTGGCTATACTGACAGCTTGATTTTAGCCTAGTGAGAACTGTATTGGGCTTCTGACTTAATGGAATTTTAAAAATAATAAATTGTGTTATTTTAAGCCACCAAGTTTGTGGTAATTTCTTAGAGCAGCAGCAGAAAACTAATACACTTCTACAATGAACTAGGCTCTGTTGTACTGGAATTTGGACAGATTCTAGAACCTTTTGTTGTATGGAACTCTTTTTAAAGTGAGGCAACTTGTGATCAATAGCATAATTGGGCTTACATAAAGTTCGTTAGTGAGAAGTGTGTTGCTTCTAGAATCCCCAAAGCTTAAAAGATACTGGGCTTGTTTAATGTTGTGGGTGTTGAGAGGAAAAATAGCTACTGGCAGTGTCATGGAGGGAAGCATACCTGTTTGTCCCTTTGTCTTCTATTTTATTTTTCATAAGTACTCTAGGAGTATATTGTTTATTTTTTTCATTTATGTTTAAAAGATTTTGTGTATTTGAGAGGGAGCAAGAGAGAGCAAGCACAAGCAGGGGGTGTGGCAGAAAGAGAGGGAGAAGCAGACTCCCCACTGAGCATGGAGCCTGATGTGGGGCTTGATCCCAGGACCCTAAGATCGTGACCTGAGCCAAAGGCAGACACTTAACCAGCTGAGCCACCCAGGCACCCCATTTCAGCAGATGTTAATGTTAATTCAGAACTTATATTGTAGAGGCACAAGAGCCAGTTGGCACTCTTTTTTCTTTTTGTTGTATAACTTCTTTTAGTAAATTTTGGATTCCATCTGGATTAAATTGTAAACTTTTATTCTGGATATTTGTTTCTGCCCTCCATAACCGTGTGTGTGTGTTTCCTCAGTATATTGCTGGTGTGGGGGTTCTCTCTATTATGTTTGTATATGTAACTTTCTTTTTCAAAGGAAGCTTTCTTTTCTTTTCTTTTTTATTTTTAATTTAGAGAGAGGGTGCATTCAGGTTGGGGGAGGGGCAGAGGGAGAGAGTCTTCAAGCAGACTCCCTGCTGAGCACAGAGCCTGATTGCTCCAATGACCCATGAGTTCCTGACCTGAATCAAAACCAAGAGTCGGACACTTAACCAAATGAGCCACCCAGGCATCTCATTTTTCAGGAGATTCTTAAATCTGTAATCATCAGGATTAGGGGTCTGCCCCATAGCAATGGTAGTTTGATTGGGTAAAGGATATTGAGTGTAGCTCAAGTATGAATTAATTCCTTGCCTGTGCCACAGGGGTCCTAGGAGTGTTTTTTTCTCTAAGTCTGAGGACCAGGATCTTTTTTTTGAAATAGAGGCCTAGCTGGCAGTCGTAGAAGCAGAGGTGTTAAAGGCAGAGGGCGCTAGTGAGCCATATGCTCTTAGGAGAGTGGACCTTAGCATGCTACCTGGTGATTACATCCTCTCTGCACAAGTGATGATATTGGCTGTGTGCTACACAATGTATCCGATTTGTCTCTGAGTGTTTTATAGAATAGTGACCAACATCTGTTTGAGATACACAGCTATGATTATAGGGTAAGAGTCCTGAATCTAGTGTTAATCATGGCTTATGTGAGAATTCAGACACAGTTCCGTGTGACACAGTGATAGGTCTTGGTCAGGACACATGACACAGGGGTACTTTAAGGAGGGACCCACTCCCATACTTCTCTCTCTAGATGTCAGTTCTTAAAACTTCCAACTTAGGTCAGTTAAATCTCAACAGAAGCTTTGTAGGTATTGGAAAATGCTGTACAAAGCAGCACAATAGAGCTCTAAGTGCAAGTTCTCCAGCAGGCACCAACTTAAAGTGCATGCTCACTAGGGATTCAGCAGAGCCAGTTAGCAAGCTAAAGCAAGAGAAGAAAGACTGCCTTCCCCCGCCCCTGGCCCCCAGGAAATGGTAGTGGTCATCTTAATATCTTGCTCACAACACTGATTTTGTTATAATTGCCCTGTAGGGGGCTAGATGAACCCCATCCACCAAAAATTTCATTCAGATGTTGAGACTGATTTTATGTGCATGAACCATGAGGATAGAAAAGGATGTATTCTTTACGTATGATGCTTTCTGGAGGAGAGCAGGACAGACAGGCTCCCAGGCAGGTCCAAGGTCTCAAGCTCCCAGGCTTGAGAGAGCAAGGAAGAGGCACTGGCTTTTTTTTTCTTTTTTTTTTTTTTGGTGGAAAGAGGGCAAGGATCGGGTGAGAATAGTTACACATGGGTCAGGACAAACGTGATTTGGACTTCTTGCTAGTGTCAAAGGAGGACTCCTACTGACTTGCCCGTAAATGGGGCAAGAAGGTAAAAGGAAGAGGTAGGGCTTGAAAACTGCCCAAAAAAGAGTCAAATGTTTTATTCCAGTGGATCTTTTGGTCAGTTTTAGAAAATCCTCAGTTGTGATCTCCTCAGATATTGCTTCCTTTTCTCTCTTCCCTTTTTTGGAACTCTGCATGTGTGTTAGATCTTTTGACTGTGCCCCACATATCTCTGTGCTATGTTTGTTCTCTGTCTTTCTCTTCACATTGTCTCTCTCCTCTACCACCCACCAGCAGTCTTTTTGTTTATTTGTGCTCCAGTTTGGAGATTATCTGTTGATTTCTCATGTAGTTTACTTCCTGTCCTCTGATAGGTCGATCTGTTTTTTAGACACACCTGTTATGTTCTTAATTTCATATATTTTTTATTTTCAGATTTTATTTTCAGTTTTAGAATGTTCATTTGATTCTTTATATAAATTACTTATAGAAACTTTATATCTTTTCATCTCTTTGTCCATATTTTACATTATTTTAAAAATATGTCAATCATTTAAAGTTCTTGTCTGCAAACTTCCATATCTGGATCACTTATGGGTGTGGGTTTTTTTTAAAGATTTATTTAATTTATTTTTTAAAATTTATTTATTTATTTTTCAGTGTTCCAAGATGCATTGTTTATGCCCCACACCCAATACTCCATGCAATACATGCCCTCAGTACCCACCACCAGGCTTGCCCATCCCCCCACCCAAGATTAATTTATTTTAGAGAGAGAGTGGGGCAGAGAGACAAACAGACTCCCTGCTGAGCAGAGAGCCCAACGTGGGGCTCAATCCCAGGACTCTGAGATCATGACGTGAGCTGTAAAACTGAGAGTTCAGGGCATAACTAACTGAGCCACCCAGGCGCCCCACCTATAGGTCTGTTTTTATTGGTTGTCAGTCAAATGGTTCTCTCTTCATACTCTTAGTAATTTTTGTTTAAATGTCAAATTCTTTATATTAAAAATATACACATACATGTTGTGTGCATGCACACACGGACACATACTCTCAACTTTACAGTCTTCAGAAGATAGTATCGTTCACTAGAGAGGTGAAATTCAGAAGATAGAATGGGGGTCTTATCAACTTAATCCAGTTACAAACTTATTTAGGTCAGGACTGGTTTGCAGTTTTGGTCATATTCAGTTAACCTTTGTTTTCTTTGTTGCTAGTGCATGGTCCTTCATGGCTTTGCATTGAGAGTATGGGTGGTCTAAAAACTTACACTCAGCTTTTTAGAAGTTTTGGCCAAGTTCAGAATTCAACAAATACTTTGAGGAAGAAACTGGCCTTATGTTTGAGTTTTCTCAAATCTTCAATTTTGTCACTTGTATTTGACTTTAAAATAATTGAGTGAATACAGTTTATTTGTAAAATTTAAAGTGACCACATTTGAGTTTATGTGTGTATGTGTATAAATATCTTCATCTTTTATCTAAGTCATCCTGGATGTAGGGAAGGGTAGGGAAGTTCTGGTCCTCTCAACACTATGTTGCTATGGGTTAGGGTTGATAATGAAGAAGTAGTGGTACTTGTCACCACTGGGGACCAGCCTCGGCAGAGATGTGGGTCCCGAACCACGGGATGTCTGGCGGGTGAAATAATGACACGGACACGGAAATCTGATGCAAGTTGACAGACCCGAGGTCAGTCAGGAGAGACCTATGAAGCAGGCTCAGGCTCACACTCTGGCTTTTTAGCATTGGCTTTCTAGCTCTAGCTCTCTAGATCCGGCTTTGGCCCTCTTGCTTTGCTTCTGTCTCTTCTTCTGTCTCTCTTGCTGTTTTCTGGCTCTCTTGCTCTCTCCTTGCAGACTCTCTGCCTGCCTCTGCCTTTGTCTCTCTTGACTGTCAAGGGTCCCAGTCTTTTATTATTCCCAAGTGAGGAAGTTGGGTGGTGCAGTTAAATCTTTAACTGCTTTTGCACCCGCCCTAGAGACAGGATTAGTACTGTTACTGCAGGGTACAGAGTGATTGCTTAAACTCACAGAAGTTGAGACCATTGAGGCACAGGGATCAAGAAATACAGATAAGAGATACAGAGATATGATTACCGGGAGGAGGATTACTGATTGGGTATCTCCCCCAATCTGGTTCGCCTTTGTTTTCCAGGAGCTGTTTTTTCTGAGTAAACAAAATGGGGGGTCTGGACATCTAAATAGGTCCTTACAATTCTGGCTATTCTGATGCGTATAAATTGATACCTCATTGTCGTTTTGATTTACATTTCCCTGATCATTAGTGATGTTGAGCATCTTTTCATATGTCTGTTGGCCATCTGTATATCCTCTTTGGAAAAATGTCTATTCAGATACTCTCTCCATTTTAAAACTGTATTATTATTATTATTATTATTATTATTATTATTATTGGTGGGCATTCCTAAAGTTCTTTATGTATTTTGGATACTAACCCCTTACTGGATATATAATTTGCAAATATATTTTACCATTCAGTATATTGTCTTTTCATTTGTTGATGGTTTCCTTTGCTGTGCAAAAGCTTTCTATTTTAGTTTTAGTCCTAATAATTTAATTTTGCTTTTGTTTCCCTTAAGGAGACATATGTAGAAAAATGTTGTGAAGACAATGTCAAATAAATTATTGCCTGTGTTTTCTTCTAGCATTTTTATGGTTTCATGGCTCACATTTAGGTCTTTAATCCATTTTGAGGTTATTTTTGTGTGTAGTGTAAGAAAGTGGTCCAGTTTATTCTTTTGCATGTAGCTGTCTAGTTTTTCTGGCATCATTTGTTGAAGAGACTGTCCTTTCCCCATTATATATTTTTGCCTCTTTGTCATAGATTAATTGACCACATAGGTGTGGGTTTATTTCTGGTCTCTCTATTCTGTTGGGTTGACTTATGTGTCTGTTTTTGTGCCTGTGGACCTCCAGGTAATGATATCTTCAGCTCGATTGTTCTTTCTTAAGACTGCTTGGACAATTCATTGTCTTTGGTGATTTCATAAAAATTTTAGTATTATTTGTTTTCATTCTGTGATAGGTGCTGTTAGTATTTTGTTAGGGATTGTATTGAACCTGTAGGTTGCTTTGGGTAGTATGGACATTTTAATGATATTAATACTTCCAATCTGTGAACATGGAACATTTTTATATTTGTTTGTGTCATCTTAAATCTCTTTCATTAGTGTTTTATAGTTTTCTGAGTACAGTATAGTTTTCCAGTTGTTGGTTAAGTTTATTACTATGTATTTTTCTTTTTTTGGTGCAACTGTAGATGGAGTATTTGTATTTTAATCCTATTCCACCACCGTTTTGCTGTCTGACCTTGGACAACTTTATTTAGATATCTCAATTTCTCCATTTTTAAGTTGAGAATATAGTACCCACCTGTTGAAAGGATTAAATGAGTCAACACAGGAAAAACTCTTCAAATATTGCCTACTATGGAGTAAATGTTGTTTAAGTAAAGGATATTACTGTTAATTTTCCACTGATAGATATTTAGTTTATTTCATTTTCTCATCTGATAAGTAATACTATCTCTGTTCATATAGATTTTGTAAGACTTTGCTTGCTTAAAATAGATTTTCAGGAGTGGAATTGCTGAGTCAAAATGTATTTTTCAGAGCTCTTGAAACAGCTCACCAAATTGCTTTCCAAGTGTGTTGCTAATTTATAATTTACCCTCCTCCTTGCAATGGGTTAGAATGATTATAGTTTTATCTTGTGACTGCTCTTGGTAAAATGTAATAAATGTATCACAGCTTTTTCTTGACATTTTTTAATTAGAAGATTTATCTTCAGTTAGAAATGTAACTACTCCAAGAATTATCATATAGATAAATGAGAATGAAAACCCATTTTCTTGTACATGGACTTAAGTGGAAAGCCTTTTCTTTTCCTTTTTTAGGTTTTGAGAGAGTGAGAGAGAGCATGAATGGGGGGAGGAACAGAGGGAGAAGGAGAAGCAGACTCCCCACTAGTGGGGAGCTCAATGTGGACTCCATCCCAGGACCCCAGGATTATGACCCACACCGAAGACAGACGCTCAACTGGATGAGCCACCCATGAGACTAAGCCTTGTTTTCTGAGTATAGACACAGAACAGACAGAGTTGGTGGACATATCAAATGTTTTATATCACTAGGCTCAGCTTGCCTGATAGGTCTGTCTCCACAGTGGAGGTTATCATGTCAATGGGAAAATGATAAAATCAAATTGAGCACTTGCTAGGTTCAAGCCCTACAATAAGGTATTTACACCTATTGTGTCATTTAGAGCATACAAAGCATATGAGGAAATACTGTTAGCACTGTCTACACATGGAAAACTGGAGCTCTAAGAGGCTAAGTAACTCGCCCAAGGTCATCAGAATGGGGATTCAGACCATGGTGGCGTAATGCCCAGAGCCATATTCTTTACCACTACCCCATTTTGAGTATTGAAAGAGGTTAGTTAAGCTATATTCATATTGGGTACAATTTTAAAACATAATCCATTGATCAGACTGTACGTTTAACTTGACCTGAGAGAAATATCCCTGGAAAAGGATATTCTTGCCCTAAGTACGTTTGCTAGGAGGTGAAGAGTAAGGAGGAAACCTGGAACCCTATTTGGAATTGTAAGTGTTAGTTAGCTTTGTCCATCAGTGGTGGACCTGAATGAGTATTTGTCCAGTCTTATTGGCCTGCGTTTTGGTTGGTAGAGTAGGAAAATCACAGGGATAGCCAGGGTTTGGACTGAGTGAGAGAGTAATAAGCCTTTTACCTTTCTTTGCCCATATTTTCCTCTGCTTTCTGTCTCCTGTAATTGGCTATAATCTGGGCCTGAAGTTAAAAAAAATCATAATCGCTATATTATTGATTAAAATCTAATGTTCTCTTTCCTTGATCAGTTTTTCTGTTAGTCTTCTGTGACTGTATACTGCTTTGAATTATTTAAAGATTTAAAAAAAACCTTTTCTTTTTTTTTCTTTTTTTTTAGGCTTTTTAAAAAATTGTTACTTAAATTCTTTTTCCAGTGTTCCAAGATTCATTCCTCATTCCCCACACCCAGTGCTCTATGCAATAGGTGCCCTCAGTACCCACCACCAGGCTCTTCCATCCCCCCACCCCCCTCCCTCTAAGTCCCTCAGTTTGTTTTTGTGTCCAAAGTCTCTGTTGTTTCATTTCTCTCCCTGGATTACCCTACTTCCCATTTAATTTCCTTCTACTGTTCTCTACATTACCCCTTATGCACCACAAATAAGTGAAACCATGTGACACTTGACTTTCTCTACTTGGCTTATTTCACTCAGCATAATCTCTTCTTCAGAGCGTTGGAACAAACAATCCTAAAATTTATATGGAACCAAAAAAGACCCCGAATTGCTAAGGAATTGCTGAAGAAGAAAAGCAAAGCTGGGGGCATCTCGTTACCTGACTTCAGGCTTTATTACAAAGCTGTGATTACCAAGACAGCATGGTACTGGCACAAAAACAGAGAAATAGACCAATGGAACAGAGTGGAGAGTCCAGATATGGACCCACAAATCTATGGGCAGATCATCTTTGACAAAGCAGGAAAAAATATCCAGTGGAAAAAAGACAGTCTCCTCAACAAATGGTGCTAGGAAAACTGGACAGCTATGTATAGAAGAATGAAACTAGACCATTCTCTTATACCACACACAAAGGCAAACTCGAGGTGGATGAAAGACCTCAACGTGAGTCAGGAATCCATCAACATCCTGGAAAAGAACATAGGCAGTAACCTCTTTGACATCAGCCACAGCAACTTCTTTCAAGACACGTCTCCAAAGGCAAAGGAGACAAAAGCGAAAATGAACTTCTGGGACTTCATCAAAATAAAAAGCTTCTGTATAGCAAAGGAAACAGTCAACAAAACAAAGAGGCAACCCACAGAATGGGAGAAGATATTTGCAAATGACACTACAGACAAAGGGCTGGTATCCAAGATCTGTAAAGAACGACTCAAACTCAACATCCAAAAAGAAGATGAACACATCAAAAAATGGGCAAGAGACATGAAGAGGCACTTCTCCATAGAAGATATACAAATGGCTAACAGACACATGAAAAAATGTTCAGCGTCACTAGCTATCAGGGAAATTCAAATCAAAACCACACTGAGATACCACCTTACACCAGTCAGAATGGCCAAAATTAAC
>PITA01018358.1:0-40559 GCA_004023965.1 Spilogale gracilis
AAAAAAATTATGTTGGCCCAACTATCTTTTACAACCTTTTTTTACACTACCAATAACATTTACATTTGAGATGTTGTGGGTGGTAGGATCTACACTTTGTATTTGACATTTTATTAATGATACAATTGTTGCGTGAAATACACGGAAAATTTGGGCCTCAAACTCATAAGCATTGCTTGCTACTATATCTGCATTTACTCTGATTTTTGTATCCAAACCTTTTCCTTCTTAAGCCTCTAGCTCAAGTACTGCCGCTTCCATAAAACCTTTTCTGGGGACTCCTGCCAACGTGGTCCATGGCTAATGAACTTAATGTCTGTGTGGTATTACCAGACATTTAATCACACAGCACCTTGTATATTTCTTGGTTTATTTCATGTTGTTTAATTCTAGGATTAGTATTGAGCTTCTATTGTGATCATATCTGGGCTCTGCAACCTGAGCCCCAGTGCAAAGCTCGTAGTAGATGCTCCATAATTGCATGCTGTGTTGATGAATACATGCCATAAACAGAAACTAGAAGTAGAGGCTGAATTATGTGGCAGGAAATGAAAACATGCCCCCAAGAAGAGTTGCCTTTGTAGGAGTTCAGAGTTGGGAATGTGGTGTTGGAGTTCTCCCTGTTGGTACTTTTACGCATCATTGAGAGGAGAGATGCTGTTCACAGATGCATCCTCCTTTCTTCTTCTGGTAAGTGAAGTGGCAGGGAATTAAGCTGGAGCCTCATCAAGCACATCTGGAAACACCCAGTTGTCAATCTCCTGTTGGGAGAATGAATCATACTCTGTACTTTGTGACTTTGAGAGGAAATTAACTCTATAGACATATATAATTTTTTCTGTGGTGGTTGTTGTTATTCTTAGGATAACTATAAATATAAATGGATTTTCCCCCTCATGAGAAATGGATTTTCTGAGGACACCTGGAGATTGGGAAAGAGAGCTTGTGGGATAGGCAGGCATCTGTCTACCTATGTAACAGCTCACTGGGCTGTTTCTGCAGTGCCGCCTGGGTCTGAAATCCTGTGGCTGGCTGCATCAGGCCCGGTGCACTCCCAATGCTCACTTACTTATCAAAAAGCGGCACCTGTCTTTAGACTCTGATCAGCACCAGATTGAACAGCCTGGCCAGCCACCCACAACTTCTGACTCCTCTTTTAGTTGGATTGAATATGATTATATTGGGCATCAAGTGCATGCCAGGTACTGGGGGAAGAGAACTAATTTGGGCCCCAGTGAAAAGGCACATCAGAGAACATTAGTAAAATAACAATTTTTAGAGTCAGATTTAAATCTTAGAATCTCAGGGCTTTGCATTCTCTTTGTTGTTTATTGTGAGTTGTTCATTTCTGGAGCACTTGCTGTGCATTGGATACTATGTTAAATTACATGTATTATCTCATGTAATCTGTACAGTATTCTTTTTTTTTTTTGTACAGTATTCTTATTCTTATTCATTCAACAAACATGTAGTGAGCACCTATCCTGTCTGTGCCTGGTAATGTTCTAGGTACAGGGAGTACAACAATGTCTATTATGGACAAAAATACTACCTCATATTGACCCATATTCTGGTAGTTGATACAGATAATAAGCAAAATAAATAAATAAAATGATCAGTACGTGAGATAGTGATAAGTTTTAAAGGAAAAAAAAACACAAGGCAAGGAACGATAAGATGGCTCAGAAGGCTTCAGAGAGAAGGTGAATGTTGGGGTACCTGGGTGGCTCAGTCGTTAAGCATCTGCCTTCAGCTCGGGTCATGATCCTGGTGTCCTGGGATCCAGCCCTGTATCTGGCTCCCTGAGCAGGGAGCCCGCTTCTCCCTCTCCAGCTCCCCCAGGCTTGTGTTCCATCTCTTGCTATCACTCTCTGTCATGAATAAAGAAAATCTTAAAAGAGAGAGAGAGAGAGAGAGAGAGAGAGAGAGAGAGAGAGAGAGAAAGAGAGGTGAATGTTGAGTAAAGGGTTGGAGGAGGAAGAGAGTGAGCCATGTAAATACTTGTGGAAAAGAAGATTGAGGAGAGAGGAAGCCTCAAGTGCAAAGCCCCAGAGAACAGCAGGGAGGCCCTGTGGATGTAGTGGAAGAGCAGAGAGAAGAATACCTGGAGGCAAGATCATGATGCCTTAGAGGCACCATAAGGAATCTGGCATTTATAGTGAGTGAGATGGGAAACCATCTGATGGTTTGAGCAAGTGAGAGATGCAGTCTGAGTCACTGATTCATGGCTTGACTGAAGGTCTGTGGGGCAGAGAGACAGTTAGGAAACTCATACAGTAGTCTACATGAGATGATGGTGGGCTTGGACAAGGGTCCAGAATTAGACTTGCTGAAAAGAGGCTGCATTTAGGACATACTTTAAAGGTAAAGCCGCATATTGCATGGAGCACTGGGTGTTATATGCAAACAATGAATCAGGGGACACTACGTCTTAAACTAATGATGTATAGTGACTAACATAATATAAGGTACAGCCAATAGAATTTCCATGTGTATTGAATATGGGATATAAAAGAAAAATGATAATAAGGGTTTAGGGTCTGATCAATTAAAAAATGAAGATGCCAGGTAATTAGATCAGAAAAGAGGATAGGAGGAACAGATTTAGGGAAATATTAGGATCTCCATTATGGATAGGTTCTGTTTTAGGTGCTGGTAAGCTATCCAAGTATAGATGTGGAATAGAAGATGTACATTATGGATGTCAGGAAAGAAGTTCACATTAGAAATATAAATTTTATCATCGTCAAAATATGGATGGCGTTTAAAACCAGAGCTCAGATAGATAACTAGGGAAATAAAAGGAATCATAATCATGAAGAGAATAAGGAAACTAAGACTTAGGACAGTTAAATAATTTACCCAAGATCACATAGCAGTGGCAGATCAAGGACTTAAATCCTGGTCTATCTGATGAGCAAGACTGTGCCCTATCCTGCCTTCTTTGATGGCCGATAATGAATAGTTTCCTTGAACTTGACCAACTGGAGAGTGGGGGCTGATGGCAGAAAAGAATGATCCATTAGAATTTGGAAGAGTCCAACATTAAGAAACCCAGAAAGAGTTCTGCTGCTTCTCCAGTTATCCTGAACATATTGGCAATAATGCCTTGCATGTAAGAAATAAGTATATAAGAAATACTTATAAGTAGATGATACTAACAGTCCTAACTCTTTGCTCCTCCCTGCATCCATGCGTTTTGCCTTGTAACATCCAGTTTCACCCCTGATAGAGACAGATCATGCCTTCACTCATGTGACTTGTATTTGCCAATGGAGTGCTAGCAGGCATGCTATGAGCAAAGGCTTGAGGAGGTCTTATGTGACTGCACTTGCCCTCTTATGCCTGTCCTGTGGTCATGGGAAGAACATGCTGAACTGGCCAGCTGATTTCAGAAGGAGGAGGAGAGATATATGGACCAGAGTGGGTCTGGCTCTCTGAGCCCTGCCTGGACCAGTCGACTCCTCTCTGACCACAAAACACATGAGTGAAGCCAGCTAAAATTAAGAAAGCTGATCTGTCAAGCCCTACTGAGCTCAGCCTGGATCAGCCAACTCACACATCAGGGAGAAGAAACTAATGCTTTAAGCCACTGAGTTTGGGGGTGTTTTGTTAACACAGTACTTTTTTTTTGGCAATAGCTAGCTGATACAACACCTTCAAAGCACATCCATGGACACTGCCTCATGTGAACCTCATGGCAATTTTGTGAGGAAGAAATTACTACCCTATTTATACCTCTGGGGAAAAGGTTAGACTCAGAGATGTCTCCTGACTTGCCCTTCCTAAGTAGGGCAAGTAAAGTATAAGTAAATGGGAGAGCAAGAATACGAGCAAGGATCAGCGTCTTGTGAAGTCTCCTGTCCTCTTGAGTTCACTGCTTTGCCTTCTTCTTTGCCAGTCACAGAGCCTAGAGCTTGACAATTTGGGAAGACAGTTTGCTTTAATAAGATCCTGGAAGTAGCATCTTTCTTATCAATCTAGAGCTCCCATTTTACATAACCAATCCTTGATTTAGTTTACTGGCTCTTGATGACTCACACATGCAGACACCTGTGTGCGCATACACACACACACACACACACACACACACACACACACACAACTCTCATGATCATTCTCTCACTGGGTGACCTAAGTCCTGCTCTTCTCTCAGTGGCTTAGGTGAATCTATTCAGGACAATGAGAGTATAGAAGGCATGTGGGCCCTAAATTCATGGAAGATTCCACCCTGTTCTCAAAAACCCCTGACTGAAAGCTTTCTCTCATTTCCCTGGGCTCTGCTCTTACACATCCCGCAGACCTTGCATCTAAGTCCAAACGACATCTCTGTTTCCCAGTGTAGTTCTCCTGGGGAGCATGCTGAATTCTGGAAAGACTCTTAGGTGAGTGGCACAGTGGTTTGTCCATCTTACGATCCACTGTCTGAAAACTAAAGCCATCTTTGAATTTCTTGTCAATGAAGCAGTGGCTAATATATTGTCCATGGCAGCCTATGCTTGTGTTTGCAGGATGCTCCAACTCAGAATGATGTAAGACTTCAGACAAATGAAAATAGTTTCTCCTGACAAAGAGGTTGGAGTTTTTAGTAGATGTTAAGAGTAATGTCAGCTCTTTATGGCTGTGGCAGAGGGTGCTGGATTGGGGGGGTAATCCTCATAACCTGGAAGACAGGACAAGGATGTATCCTTACCATTTCAGCTTCAATTTCCACTTTGCTACAAGGCCGAAATCCACTCCTGCCAGGTGAGCCACCTCACTGCCTCCCTTCCTACCACACCTAGTGATTTCCCACCCTTGTGATTATGTTCATACCATTCTCCTGCCCCAGCATTCTTTCCCAGCCACCCCAGTCACATCCCAGGCACTATTCTAGGTGTTGTGCAGAAACAAAAGAAAATAGACAAAAACTCCTTCCTTTATTCACCTTAGATTTAAGTAAATGGAAACTCATTATAAACAAGTAATATGTCAGTGGTGATAAAAAGAGGTGGTAAGAGTTACAGAGAAAGATAGCACAGAGATGAGTATTAGAGAGTTGTGGGGGAGGGGACGGCAGTATTAGTGGGCAAGGATGGTCAGGGAATGCTTCACTGCGAAGATACCATTTTAGCAATGATCTAGAGGAGGTAAGGATGATTCAGGCAATCATCTGAGAACTCCAAGAGTGTATATATTAAGAGCCTCAGTGTGATTGAAACAGAGTGAATAATGGGTGGGAGGAAAGTAATAGTAGTAGTAGATGAAGGCAGAGGATCAGATCATCCAAGCCTTTTAGGGTACTATAAGGAAGGAAAGGAGAAGCCAGAGGAGTGACATGTCTGGCTGGAGTTTTAATTGGACTTTCCTGACTACTGTGTGGAAAATAGTCTGTAAAGGGGGCAAGCCCAGAAGTAGAGAGACTAATTAAGAGACAATTACAGTTATTTGGGTGGAGGTGATGGATTTGGCCAAGAGGTAGTGGTGGACGTAGGAAGAAGTAGTCAGGTTCTGTATCTATTCTGAAGGTAGAGCTGGTAGAATTTGAATAGGCGTATAAAAGAATAAGGAATCAGGGGTGACTCCAAGATTTATAGATCTGCAAAGTGATATCTGTCCTCCTGCAAGGGCCAGCTCCAGCTGCCATTACTCTAGGAAGACTCTGTTGAGCAGTTCAGAAATCTCTGTGTCTTCTAAACAAATATCATTTATGGGCCATTTATCAAATACTTCTCTGAAGTAACAGCTTTTTCTTTTTAATGTTTTTATGTCTCATCTTCCAAGGAATTTATAAACCATTAAAGAGCTAAAACTGTGTCTGATGCTTCTCAGTACCTCCGAAAGCTCAAAAAACAGTGTCTAGCACAAGAGGAATACAGTGGTCTTTCAATTATGAATTGATATAGGATTCTGGAGTCTTAGTATTTTATCCTGTAGACTTGTCACAGCCACAAGGATGGGAGCATAGGAGTGGGCAGAACCCAGGGACAGACCCAAAGGCGTGAACTGAGGGTAGTGCAAGTGCAGCAGCTCTCCCAGGAGAAGCCATGCCAGCTTCTTCCTTCTGGATTGCACTCTGGTGCAGTGCATATGGTATTAATAAAAAGAACTTCCCAACAGTGGTTCAACAAAGAGAAAAATTCAAGAACAGAACAAAATGGCTCCAAGCAAGGGCTGGAGTGATCTCTTGCTATCTTAGTTTTGTTTTATTTATTTATTTATTTATTTATTCATTCATTCATTCATTCATTCATTTATAATTTTTTTTTTTTTTTGGAGAAAGAGCAAGCAGTAAGGAGGGAGAAGAGGGAGAGAGGGAGAGAGGGAGAGAGAGAGAGAGAGAGAGAAGCAGACTTCCCCTGAGCAGGGAACCTGATGTGGGGCTCGATCCTAAACCCTGAGACCATGGCCCCAGCGTAAGGAAGACACTTAACCGACTGAGCCACCCAGGCACCCCTGTCTTAGTTTTAATACTCAGAGTGGTCCAGAAGTTCTATTTACATTAAATGAATCCTCTAAAACTTTGGGTCGCCAACTATTTTTTTTAAGTTACTATTTATTATCTTGAAAACTTGTGAAGTGTGTGTGTGTGTCTGTAGTGAAACTTCTAGACTGGTCATTTTTGATCTGCCACCAGTTCTAAATAGCCAGGTAAGATGGCAGATGGCTGAGGCTCCAGAGCTAAGAGACAGGTGACTGCTCAGTCAGTATTTGTCCACAGGTTGATAAATAACCCTCAGGACTAGGAAGTGAGATCTCAGTCTCAACATCAGTTGAGAGAAAAAGGGGAACTTTCTTGTGGGCTATTCAGCTCCTAGACCAGTGTTATTCATCCTCTGGATTGAGATATATTAGTGGGTTATGAGATCAATTTAGTGAGCTGCAACAGCATTTAAAAAAAATGAAATAAAACAAACTGTAAAATACTGAAGTCTCTTCATGAATGGTTTTATTTTGGGAAACTTTGTTTCAGTATTGTGTATTTATGGATGTGTATGTCCTAAATGACAATGTAAAATCTGTTTCAAAGAAGTTTAAAATATATTTTAAAAAAGAAAAACCACTATTCAGGACAATTTGGAGACAAATGAAAGATCTAATTTGGAAGGAGGTACTTCACTCCTGAAGCTGCCTCCCCAAATGACAAACACACTGAGTCCTGGGTTTTCCAGGAGGCGGCCAGCCACATGGGCCACAACTTATGCATGAATCTCTTAAAGGGAGTGACTGCTCCCTACAGTCACAGATAGTGCACACACATGTCCAGCACATACACACACCTTCACCGGGAAGAGCCCTCCCCGCCCTCCTCCTTGAGACATTCCGAAGCCCTGGTAGATTCTCAGAAGTCAGCATTCATCCAAGGATAAAAAGAAAGGGGGCTGTCAGTTTCTTGCCTGAAGCTGCCTATAAAGCTTCACTAAAAAGGTCTCTTCGCTTCCCTCCCTGAACATGCTACTGTTTGCCGGAGCCATGCATGAGCCCTTATTAAGCATGCACTTCTAAGCAAGGAGCATTGACTTCCTCTTAATTGAGGCATAATAATTAGAGCATTAGCACATTAGGAGGGTGAGACAGCATGTTTAGCTTTTGTGATTAATTATCTGAGGATTGTAATAAGTTGTTAAGACATTAATTATGCTGGCATGTTTACCACTCTAGGTTGCACAGGCAATGCTTTGCTGGGGCAGGTTGTAACATGTCTAAGGAGGGAGCCGTGATGGGCGGGCTGGGTCACAGCAGTGTGTCTGTGGAGCCCTCCAGCCCTATCTGAGGGGGCTGGAGTCAAGCCCTGCTGCATTTCTTCCTGGTCGTGTGTGGCCTCTGCCTTTTTTTTTTTTTTTTTTAATGTTGACTCAATGAAATGAAGACACTGAGCTCTCCAAGTTCAAAGCTTCTTCAACCCTAGAGGTCAGTAAAAATGTGAAACATCTCACACCCTAGAAAAAGACTAGCTTGTGGGTCTTCCCCTCAGGCACAAGGTTGCATCTGTCTATTGTTTTGGCTAAGGGCAGAGGAGACATTGGTAGGGAGGAGCCTGGACTCATGAATGGGGGCAGGAGCAAGGAAGAAGGGCCTGGAACTTCTGGATGGAAACATGAGGAAGAAGGTACTCTCTAAGCTGTTTCTGATGTCACAGCGTAAGGCCACTCGTGCTGGAAAGGTGTAACCATAGGCTGGTTTGCAGAATCTGATGGAGGCAGATGATGATCCTTATAACTGAAAGATAGCAGAAACTTATTACCAAGGGAGAAGAGCAGTGCGGGGAGACTGCACCTGGAGACATCCCTTACTAATTGTTTTAGGCTCTTTGTGTAGACTTCCCTGGGAAGTGGTTAAGTTCTTGCTGACAGCGGAGGTCAGGGACAGATGTCTAAGAGGTACGTGAAATACACATTTTGGCATAATATTGAATAAAGCCACCACCAGGTAATAGAACTGTGTTCTTGCTCAACTTAGGTAGATGGGCAAGTAGGAAGCATGGCTTAAAAGAAAGTAGATATCTGATACATTTCTTTAAGATTTCTTTGTTTAATGTTATAATTGCCAGATTTTTAAAAAAATCAGCAAAGATTAGAAATAAGATTTTATTTAATCTCTGTTACCCTGCCTTGAATGGTTATTTATATTGTAATAAACATCTGTAGTTGCAAAAGCATATAGTACTCTTCCTAAAACTGTCCAGATAACACACTCATATTAGCTCCCCATTAATTTTCTCATTTTCCCATTTATTTAGCAATTTAAAAGTTCTAAATAATTAGTTTTGTTCTTAAAATTAACAGCTTTCACAATCACCATTAACTTTTGAAGCATTTTGCCCTTGCAGTAATTAATTTATATTTAAACCATAACCGACTGGTAGAATTTCAGCACATAAAGCATATGCAGAGATGTTCATTTCGAAGTCCGTGTATGGTACTTTCCTATATTTGGAAGTAAATATTCAGATGTTAACAATTCAAATGGCATGACTTTTTTTTTTAACTGCAAGGATTATCTTGACCAGAAAAGCTGATGAACTAGGTGATCACACATACATTCAAGGGTCCTGGAAATTACATTAAAGTGGGGCTTTGGTTATTTTGCTTTCCACTGGCCATAGTCAGACAGAACAGCAGATTTTGGCTAAGCACCAAGTTCAAAGGCTGATTCAGGTGTATCCCAGTCTCATTCGTGGAAATGCAGTAGCAGCTTTTGCATAGGATGAAATACCTGTATCAAGAGTTTGAGTCCAGTCTTTAGGGCAGGGTTGAGAAAGCATTATTCTAACTGAGAGAACTGATATCCAAGACCATCCTGGGGGTGGGGGTAGAACCTGGGCACGAGCTGCTCATCCCTGCCACCATCTTGCCATATAGGCAAGGGAGAGTCTCTTTATCCAGCCCAGTCTGGCCTGGTGAAGGAAGCAGAAGAGGGTGAACTGTCAGCCTGAGCTGGAACTGGTGGGCATCAGAGCCCCAAGAAGGCTGGTAACCTGGAAATGTGGGGAGGAATGAGGTGAGCCCTTGTACCTCCTCACCACAGGAAGTGTCTTTCTCAGCTCCCCTTAAGAATGTTCAGTTCTAAATGCAAAGTGAGTCTTTCTGAGCCTGTTTACGTTGGATTATGAGAGTGCCCTGCCAGGCTAGACCAGAGAGAGACCTTTTGGATTGCAGAGCATACCCCTGATTTGCGGGCAGAAGCCTGATGGGTCTCAGATCCTACAGAGCATACATTCTTTCACAGCTCAAGGCTTTTGCCTTCACTTTCCTGTTCTTTCTCATTGCCTTTTTCTACTCAGAGCATTAAGTGTTGTGTAGTCTGCTTATCTCGCACTAGACTACCACTAGAGCTTGGAAGGGGAAATTATCCTTACCAGATACATTTCAAGTCTTCCACACATATCTGAGTACAGCAAACATGAAAAATTAATGCCTCTAACAATAAAACCCAGAATAAAAATGCTGTTATTACTAATTGTAATTTATTGCAAACTGGCAGTGTCTTAAGTGCTGTGAAGAACATAAAGGTAAAAAACAGCCTTCTTTGAATAGGTGAGTGGGATGAATGATTTCCTCAGTCCCGAGAGTCCCTGCACAACAATACTTGCAGCGCTTTCATCAGGAACACCTTCTTCCCGCTTACAGGCCTGGTCTGCCCCTGCATAGTTGGGGAGGAAGAAGGTCGTCTTTGAACCATTTAAAAAGGTGATGGTAACCATTCCCTTCTGTGGTCCCTGAAGCTATGATTCACATGGCTGGTACCAGCTGGCATTTGGTATTATTAGTTATCTTTTCATATATGCTGTAAGTCTCTCTACTTAAGTAATATGTCACTTGAGATTTAGACTGTTTTATATCTTCCAGTCACTGTTAGTGTCTTAATATGCATTATTATAAGCGCCCTTAAAATGGAATTGTGTGTGTGTGTCCCTACTTAACTGTAATCTCTTTGAGGTTAAAGACAATGTGTTACTTATCTTTGTGTTCGTTGTTCTTAGTGGTACACTATCTTCTCTATCAGCAGGTATTACTTGGTTATATATTAGGTATATTAGGCTATGTTAACTTTTCTCATAGCTCTGCCATTCTTAAACATTAATCAGACATGTGATTCTCTACACATTCACTCATTCATTTATCAAATATAAGTTTTGCATTACATGAAGGTCTGTGCTAAGTGCCAAGGATACAGAGGCAAACCAGACAACTCTGTGCCCTCTTGGAACTTATTTTCTCATAAGACAGATGATCATTCAATAAGCATGTGAACAGGCAGGATAACTTCCAACCTGATAAGGGCTGGTAGACAAGCTGTGAGTCAGGGCAAGGGGAGGTGGAGGAGGAGGCCACTTCAGAGAGAGCAGTCGTAGAATGAAGGAACCCCAACTGTGACTCACTTGGTATCTGCTCAACTCCTGGTTTGGGCCACTGTGTGCTCAGCACTGCATGACCGTCTGTGGGACTGCACTGAAGGAGAGGGAGGAATGGAAGCCCCAGAGAGGAAAGGAAGTGGGAGGAAAGGCAGAGAGCAGAAGTCACTGCAGACATGAGCAGTTTAATGCTTTAAATAGGGCTCTGGGCAGGGGCTGTATGCAGCCTCGTTCTTCACTGGAATTTACTCCCTGCAGAATTAATTGCTGAAGTCCTTAAGAAAGCAGCAGGGAAGTATTACTTGCCCAGAAAACATTCTGATTCAGTGAGGTTTGTGCTTATGACATATTTCTGAAAGGAGGAACCCGACTTTATAGCCCTCATATTTTTTGCAGAGCCTATTAGAGTGCTTAATTTATACGCACAGATACACACAGGTATGTGTGTGTGTGTGTGTGTGTGTGTGTGTGTGTGTGTGTGTGTGTGTGAGAGAGAGAGAGAGAGAGAGAGAGAGAGAGAGAGAGAGAGAGAGAGAGAGAAACTGACTTCGGGTCTAGAACCAAAGAAGGAAAAGGATTTTTTGGTTTCTAAAAGCCTGTACTTTCTATCCCTTAAAAGAAGATGTGCCACAAGAATGTCAAAAGACAGTTTAAAAGGAGAAACTCAGGATTATGTGTTTCTCCTGGTTATTGCATATAAATTGCTTCTTTGCCTGAAAGATCATGTTCCGTGGGGACCAGCAAGTGACTGGCTTAATATTGTTGGTCCCTGTGCTACAGACTGAATTGAGTCCTTCCCCCCAGTAGAGGGGTGATTGTGTCTAGAATACTAAGCACAGGAGGTGGGCATTAATTAGGGCTAACAGCCTATAATTGGAGTTGCCTTTATTCCTCCTTCCATTCTCCAAGCCTAAGACTGTCAGAAGGCTCGTTTTCACTGAAGCGTCATAATTAACGCAGAACCTAATGTGAAAGGCAGATGAGGTTGAAGCCCAGAATAGCTCAGAGCTACCCAAGGGTGTAAGTGTGCAGAGCTGGGGGGAGCAGGCGTGGGAAAAGAGGAGACCAGCATGTGGGTTGACCTCCAGATGTTTTCCTTTCAGAGAGAGAGTTTGGGGGTCCACACTACAGTCTCCCTTTCACATTCCTAAAAGAACTTGAACGTACTGGAGGGCTCACTGATGGTCTAGGATTTCAGAATACCAGGCTCCAGAAGTTGCAGGAAGCATACCTGGCAAGACTCAAATCCTCTGCTTTGCTTTTTTCTTGTTTGTAAGGGAAGATTGCCTCCCTCGTGGGACTGACATCATTTTAGGGTGGAAGCACTGGGACCTGGGAGGTCTGGTAAATGTAATAGTGTCCACAAAGCCACTGGAGTGCCTTGGAAGAGAATTCTAGGTATTTCTCTTATTAGTGCTGGTCTTCCAATTCCTCCCTGAACTCTGAGAACCCATGTAAGTGATTACTTCATGAGGAGGTGAGTAGAAAAGCAAGACCTAATAGATTTCTTCACCTGGCAGCTCCCACACAGCGAAGGACCCTAAGTGCACTTACAATCAGTGTCATATTCTACACTTCCCTCCTTGGTTCTGCTTAGAACATAGTAAATGAAACACATGCAGTTTATCTTGTAAGAAGACCAGATTCCATGAACTCTCCATCTTATAGCACACCTTGCACACAGTTACACATATTTACTTCATTCTATGCCGCTAGAGAGTTGGGATAACGGTAGGATGGTGGGGGTGCCTCTCTTACATCCCTGCTCCAGGTCCCCAGTTAGGAGAGAAGGACAGTGGTCTAGGTTCTCTACATCAGGGTTCTTTGGAGTTTTCAGACAAAAAAATCATTGGCTTAATTTCCATCCTGAGCCGTTTATTAGAAGGGGGATCCCTAAATGTACTCAGTTTCCCTCTTGCCATCAAGGGGAGGTACCAGAGGAGTGTCATATGATGCTAGGTGCAAAGAGAACAGAGACAGTATCTGCTGGCTTGAGTTGGGGATGAACGGTATGTTGGGGATATCGCCTTATTGCCCTCACTGCTACAGGGTGACTTTGGGAAACTGAAGCCATGCAGCTCCTCTACTGAAGGTGGGAAATAAGACCCAGATTATTCACAGCCAGCTACAAATTCACAAATGCTGGAGGCACCCTCCTGCATAAACCAGCTGCTGTGTTCTGTAGAGTGCTTGTTTGCCCTAGAGGGCTTTGGGAAAAATTCTTTCTTTTAGGCACTAATCTACTAAGTCATTACATTGTTCCATCAGTAGGTTTCTCTGGATTATTTGGGTTTTTATTCTCATGCTTGGCCACATTGGCAAAATTAGGGATAAATCATATCCCCCATCTCAGAGTAATCAGAGCCTGAATTATTATAGACATTGTTTTCTGATTTTTCAAACTTCCACTGACATTTAGTCATTTACCTGTGCTGAAATGCTTGCAAGTACAAATAACATGAGCCAAAGCCAGCCAGTGTAAACTTCTTAACATTACTTGGGAAAAAGTCACTGGGTAGCTGTGAATGTGAGCTTTCGAGCTGACTGGGGATATGCAGTGGGGTGGAGGAATGGTGGGGTGGCACACACCGGCTGCCATGGCCATACGGAGCCTCTTCTGCTGAGTGGGTGCCTGACATATGGTTGTTGCATTGCTTGCGTGTCGCATCTGTATGCAGCCGGTGCTGGTTTTGACAGTGCCACCAAGGTGTTTGAAAGGAACGGTGGTGTTGTTGTCCATATGCTGAACCTTAAAGGGATGGAGATATGTACCTTAAATATAGACAGTATTTTTAAAAAATGCTGGGGATAAAGCTCTAGGTCTCTATGTTGTCTCCATGGTAAATCTTTAATGGGCTAGCATTGTTCACTATTTTTCCTCCAACTTTTCTAAAATGTTAGAAGCTAGGAAAGTATGAGAAAACAGGCTGCCTTTAGGAAGCCCCACGTTTCAGACAACTGGACACTAGGAAAGACACGTGGGAAGAGATTAGCAATAAGTAGACCAGTTGTGAAGGGCACTGAATATTGTGCTGTGGATGTATGGGAAAAAACACCAAGGTTGTGAATTAAAGTGTGGGCTCCATTGTTGGACTGCCCATGTAACTCTGAAAAAATCACATCAGCTCTCAGTTCTCAGTCTCTTAATCTATCAGACGGGGAGGAGACCTCACTGAAAAGAACCAGGTTCTTTCCATATTTCTGTTCTGTATCCTTAGACAGTCAGATCATCTCCTCTCATGGTGGTAGGAGGGCTACTGCAGCTCCTAACATCATGAAATCATACACAAATGTCTGAAGGCAAACACAGGGCCTGCTGTATTCCACAGATTCTAAGATGTCCTTGGCTGTAAGACACACCGTTGTTTTATACAGCACCACAAAAGAAACAATGCCAATTAGATTATGACAAGCTGTTTATTGTCACATGCATCCTCAGTTATCAAATCAATGAAATACAGTGTACATATATTGTGCTCACGTCTCTAAGAATGCCTCTAAAAACTTTTGCCATAGCACTCGCCCTCTCTCGGCAGACTTCCCCCATGCCAGCCCTGGAACTAATCCCTCGGAGTTCCACTGTAGCTGCCTTGTTTTGTGCTTGTCTTCCTGTTCTCTTGCTTCCTGGGCCCTGGGATGTGTGCTACCAGGGCAGCACCCTGGCCAGTCCATGCACACCTGTGCCATTTTGCCACGTCTCTGGATTCTCCTACCATTTCTGTACTTAGGGGAAGCACCATGCCAGCCGGTACTCCCCATGGGCCAAACTCAACCCACAGAAGATAGAGAATGGGATAAGTAGATATTCTGCTTGTGATGGCCTGTGTTAGAAGCATGGGTTTTTGATTTAGCTTGTCTAGAGACATCTGGAGTGCTTTAGTAACCTTGTGTCTCTTTGTGAAATGGTGTCCAGCCCGGAAGCGTGAAGTTTTAGTTACTTCCCATTATTCCCCGAGTCACTTCCCTCTTCCTTCACCCTTTATGCCCTGACATCACACCTCCCGATGACATGTTCACACCTCAGCCTTGCCTCACACCTTGTTTCAGGGGAAACAGGCTGATAGAACCACCACTGTTACCTCCCACCAGTCAGGATTAGTTCTGGCTCCTTGGGAGAGGAGTGGACTTCAGAAGAAAACTGGGGCTCTCCCAGCAGGGAACAGAAATGATATGGTTTTAGAGTGAGGAATTAACAGTGTTTCATTATTGCCTGCCTTGCTTTACTGAGTTGTTTAAGACTTAAATGAGATAATGAGTTGTGAAGGCACTCAGTTAACCATAAAGTAACATAAACATATAGAGTTGTCAGGGCACCTGGATGGCTCAGTTAGTTAAGGATCTGCCTTCGGCTCAGGTCATGACCTCAGGTTCCAAGGATGGAGTCCCCTGCTCAGCAGGGAGTCGGCTTTCCCTCTCCTGACTCTCCTTTTCTGTTTGTGCTCTCTCTCTGTCTCAAATAATAAATAAATAAATAAACAAACAAACAAATAAATAAAATGTAGAGTTCTCATTAGACTTACGACTATTCACAAGTTCTAGAGCATTACTATTAATTTGCTCATTTAACGAAAATCATTCAAGAAGCCCGTACTATTCACCAGTCATGTGGCTTGCATAGATAATACCAGAGCTTCTCCCCTATAGGAACATCTTGCCTACAGGGGAAATGGGCAAATAAACCACATGTGATTATAGTTTTCTAGAGAGAAATAGAGGGTGTGTTGTAAGTACTCGGCTTGGGGGAATCAGATAGAGTCTCTAGGGCAAAATGATACATTAGCTAAGATCTGGGGGATGATTAGGGGATAGGTGGTTGCAGGGTGGAGAGGTATGAGAAGTAGAAAGAAAGGCATATATATGAACGGGAAGAGGTGAGAGAAGGATTATCATTCTCTTTTGCTAGAATGGTAAATGCTGGTATATAAAGCATGGGTACCAGAAAGTTTTCATTGAATCATGAAGGCAATGAAGAACCACTGAAATTTTTAAAAAGGGTTGTTTTAGAAAAATCTCTTCCATAACGGTATAATGAACAGACTTTTGGTGGGGAGGGGAGGTAGGACAGGAAGCAAGGAAGCAGAGATACCACTATGTTATGTGGTATTTCCTTTTATTTGTTTAAATCAATTTTGAGTTTTTCTTATTATGAATGTTTTTCATATTTTAGGATTTCATGAATATTAGAGACTCCACATAAGTCCTTAATATCCCCCTATATGTCTCCTAAAGGAGAGGTTAACATTTTCAAGTAAAGGGAAGGGATCTTGTGGCCTTTACCCCAGACAGTCATCTGCTTAATAGCTCTTTTTTGTCTGTGCTGTTAGTTCTGATTAAACAGCAGGGGTGCTATGAGTGCAAGGTCAATAATGTGACTCCCCAGGAGGGCCAATTACCCCTGCAGAGAAAAGAACCAGAGTGAATTTCTGTATGTGGCTGGTCATCTGCAGCCATGAGGCACTGATTACAAAGTATATGAGGGGCATATCTACTAGTTCACTCACTGATCCCTATTTTTATTTATTTGTTTATTTCTTCCTCTCTTAGCTCAAGCTTCCATAACAGAATATCATAGATCGGGGGGCTTAAACAATACGCATTTATTTTCTCACTACTCTGGAGGCTGGAACCAAGATCAGAGTACAGGCTGATTCAGTTCCTGGTGAGGGGTCCTTTCTCAGCTTGTGATGGCTGCTCCCTTTCTGTGTGCTCACATGGCGTCTCCACAGCGCATGTGGAGAGAATAAGCAAGCTCTCTGGTGTCTTTTCTTATATAGGATACTGACCGTATCATGAAGGCCCACCCTCATGATCCCATCTAAACCTATTTGCTTCCCAAAGTACCATGTCCAGATACTTTTGGGTCTTGGTTAGGGCTTAGGGCTTCACCATATGCATTTCGAGGGTGTATAAACATTCAGTACACGGCACTTCTTTTTTGAATTCCTTTTTTCTTTCTTTTCTTCCTTTTTTTTTTTCATTTAAAATGCATGTATTAAACATCTTCTATGGATGAGCTACACTGTTAGGCACTATTGGCATAAAACTAAATGAGCAGAGACCTTGCTTCAAAGAGGAGAAAGAGGAATGAGAAAGTCAAAGGTGCCGCTGTGGTGTGAGCACTACACAGGAGTGACATTAAGAGCTATGAAAGCACAGAGAGGACATATAAACCTTCATAAACATAACCCTCATGCTAGGGGTCAGAGAGATGGCGGGAAAGGAGTGTGAGGTGGTGTATTCCTGAGGAGAGAGCATTAGGAAGAACACTCTCTGAAGAAGAGATGCTTGACCAGAGTGTTAAAGCAAAGGAGACATCAGCTTGGCTGGGGTGTTGGAGGTAGGGCTGGGTTTGATCCTCCAGCCAGAGGGATCCTTCAGGAAGGGTATAAAGTATGTGATAACGTGATGTGTGCAGGGAACAGCAAGCTTCCCATGCAAGGCGAGACCTGGGTGACTGTGAGGCTGGTCAACAGATGAGGCCAGGAAAGTGGGCAAAAAGCAGATCATGAGTGTCTCTCTGTGGCATGGTATGAAGTTTCAGTTTGTCTTGGGGATCTTAGGCTGTGAGGGTTTTAAACAGGGGAATGATATCAATAGATTTGCATTTTTGGAATATGGGTGACTTTAGGAATGTGGAGGGCATTTGGGCAAGGTGGAAGGGAAAGACAGTTACAGTGGTGTTCATCCATGAATCTACTCTTAGTGTTGTTGGTCCTGTTTGTGGAGGATCAGTAGAGGTATTGGTATTAGTTTTGCCCATACAAGATGTTACATAGAGATATGGAGGATTGAAATCATTGAGGTTTGATAAAGAAAATAATGCCTATAGACAGTGTTCAAGAGGAGATTATCACCGTATGTAGGGGATAGTTTCCGGAAGGCTTAGTGATTATGGAAATTTATGGGTTCTCTAGTCATAGTGAAATGTTCACCCCCTTTAAATCACTTCTTTATCTAGCATATGCTATATCAAGAATATCAAGCATTCTGAAGGAGTGCTATATCTGGTTTGAGAAAGGGCCTCATCTCCCTATGTCAGAGAGAGCACGGCTTGTCACCATAAATGGTGACTAATATTGGGAGGTCAGAACTGTGAGTGATGGTGATGACATGGTCATAAAAGTTTTCTTCTGACCTTGAGTTGTGGAACTAAGAAATAAATGGGAATATTATTAGATTTTCTAAAATTTCCCAACTATTTTCTATTTTGGATTCACAAAATGAGTATTACATAACTGAGGCTTCCCATCTTTTTCAAGTGAGCATTTACTCAAGGGGATTTATTACCATACCTATGGGTAAATTCTAGTGAGTGATATTTTCTCTCATGTTGTTCAGAAAAAAAATAAAGTGCTATACACTTATCCTCCCTCCCTGAATGGAGAAAGAACACTTCGTCTGCATGTTGCTTACTTTTGCCAGAAATCAGTAACCCCCAGTATTTTTAGCTCCCTTTGAGAGTCCATTAGTAATGTTGCCTTTTTTTTTTTGGAGACCTTTCCTGCCTTTTGTAGTGACATCAGCATATATCTAGTTTTCTGCTTGGACCTGTGAGAGAGTCTGGGGCTGTTCCTCTTTCATTCGCCTCCTGTTCATAAACCCTGACTAGGTTTTTTAAAGTCTCTTCCTATCTTTTTACTTTTTATTCATTAGGTCTTTTTTCTCATCTTTATCCTTTCTTAATGGTAGAGTATTTCTCTATAGAATGTACGTCATTCCCAGTATCCACCCACAGATGTCTCAGATTCAGGCTCTCACACCTGTTTCTCTTCACCGATTGTGTGACTACCTCTCAGAGATGGGATGAGAGAGCTGAATGGATTCACACTGTACTGACTCATGGAACTTGTAGGCACATACTGATGAACGCTGTATTCAAAAGAGCAATAATTCTACTCGACATATTATGATTGCTTTATTTTAAATTCAGGCAGATTATAGGGTGAAAACAGCTTCTAGTGGAAGTGTCTTAATAGTTTATTTATTAATCACTTAAGGGGAACTTAAAAAACTTAATATAGAATAAATGGTGCCAACCTGATCTGCTTCATCGGTTGAAATTGGGGTTTTTACTGTTTGTGGTATGAGGTCAGAGAGAGACAAATAAATGGAATGATTTTCACTCTCCTGTTTCACCTGCTATGTTTGCTACAAAAGAGGTGATACCCACATATATTGGTATTAAAGAGTTAAAGAACAAAAACCTAGTTATACATCAGTACAGTGAATTAAAGCTACATTTTATCACACATAATAGCTTTAACTTCAATGTGTAGCTGAGGACATTTATTATGTGAGGCAGGAATAGCCACAGATGATCAGGCATTGCAGTAATGAGAGTTTTTCCAGGCAGTCCAGAAAATTTTTATTCCTCATCTAGAATCGTGCAAGACTTAAAGTAAGACAAAACAAAACTACTCTCTTGTGGAGGGGGAGTAGGCATTTGATGAATGATAAGGTAAGTCACATGGCCCATTAGTCTGCATTGCCAATATCTGTGCAGCAGAAAAAGTAAGAGGTGGAATTAGGAGCAGAAGAGTTCTGGAGGTAGGTACAGTGCTCCTGCATGAGCTGGTGGAGTAGCTGCCCTCAGATGGACAGGAGTAGCAGCAAAGTACAGTTTCAGTATTAGAAGGCTTTTTTTTTTTCTTCTTTTTCAAAGACTGACTTCATTATCTCAATCAAAATATATGATGACTTTTAGATGATTCACTGATATACAAATATTAAGATGAAAACTTCTTCCAAGTAAATCTTAATTAAAATTTTATTTTGTAAAATTTTACTAGCATAGATTTATTCTATTTTGTGAAGCAGAATTTACATAATAGGAAATTTGCAAATAGAATTATTCTTTTTACTGAATTTTGATAAACATATACAATATCACGGTCAAAGTATAGAATATTTTTATCACTCACAAAACTCTCTCAAGCCGAGTCTAGTCAGTTCCCACGTCCAAATAGCAACCAGCAACCTGATTCTATCATGAAAGCTTAGTCTTGCCTGTTCTTGAGTATCATATAA
Source organism: Spilogale gracilis (assembly GCA_004023965.1). Lineage (NCBI taxonomy): Eukaryota > Metazoa > Chordata > Mammalia > Carnivora > Mephitidae > Spilogale > Spilogale gracilis. The sequence continues at coordinate 19,862 of PITA01018358.1, forward strand.
ATGGAATTGCACGTGAGGGTCACTCTTCTTTCTGGCTTCTTCTACACAGGCAATGTTTTAATATTTATCCATTTTGTGTGTTTCAATAGTTTATACTTTTAGTAATTAGTAGTATTCCATTACATGGATAAATTAAAATACATTTATTCTCTTGCTTAGGGACACTGAGATTTTTTTCCTCATTTTTGATTATTATGATTAAAGCTGCTGTAAACATTCTTCTACTAGTCTTTTTGTGGGCATATGTTTTCATTTATTTTGGTTACATATGTAACAATGAAATTGTTAGATGTAGGTATATGCACATTTAAATTTCTAAGGAACTGGCAAACTTCTCCTGAAGTGATTGACTATTTTGAACTTCTGCTAACAACAATGCATGAGAATTCCAGTTGCTCCACATTCTCAGCAACATTTGGTGTTGTCTGTCTCTTTAATTTTAGCTCTTTTAGTTGGTTTGAAATAATAAGTGCTGTTCCATTGTCCTTTTAACTTGCAATTCTCTGACAAATAATGGTTTTGAATACTTATCTACAACTTTACATGATATTTGTGTGTTAGATTTTGTCCTCATAGCTTTTTGTGTATGTATGATGTGTTGAAGTCTGCAGTCTACTTTGAAATGGGGTTATTTATCTCTTTATTATTAGTTTATAGGGCTTCTTTATATATTCTGAATACAGATTCTTTGTCAGATCTATGTATTGCAACTATTTCTACCAGATCATGACATCATGCCTTTTTATTTTCTGAATAGTTCTTATACATGATTCTTTTTTTTCTTATACATGATTCTTGACAATATTGGTGCTTTTATTTTGTTCTCTGTAAGAAATATTTGGCAACCACAGATTTGTGAAGATGTCCTATCTTTACATCTAGGAGTAACATGCACTCATAATATATTGTATATACATATATAATTCTTGCTGAATTGTATTTTGGGGTATAGTGTGGGATAGGGATTGAAAAGTTAGTTTTCGTTAGATGTTATCCAGCTGGTCCCGCCGTGTTTGCTGAAAACACTTTTCTTCTCCCTATTTAATTATCTTAGCATTTTTGTCAAAATCAGTTGGAGCTATCAGGGAGTTTTAGTTTTCATCCTGAGACTTCAGCAGCCCATTCTCACCTGCACCTCAGCGGGTTTCTTCTCTCCTCTCTGATCCCATTTTTTCTCAAAATTGCTACTCAGGGCCCATAGAAAAAGTCGAGGGTAGGTACAGACTCTCATTGGGTCTGAGGCTTCCATTTGCCGTGCCAACCCACACTTGAGTTTGAGAAATATAAATTCAGCTGTTTTCTTCTTTGTCTTTTGACAGCAGTTGCCTCCTTCTGCTACTGCTACAGCAAAAACTCAAGCAACTCTGGGTCCCTTCTGAAGTCTTGCAACCTTCAGACTTGACTTTACTCTTTTTTTAGTGACCTCAATTTTGATTTTGTGAATTATGTGGCAGAAGCCACACTCCCAGTAAATTATTTATTTCAGATACTTTACCATTCCTATATGTTATCTAGATTTTCTATTTGGTTTTTATTTTAGTTTTCATTTCTGTGATGATATTTTCCCAGTGGTTCACATATTAGTTCCATCTTTTCCTTAATATCATTGAGCATAATGTTAGCAGCTGTTTTAAGGTCTTTTTATACAATTTCCAGCATCTGTTGCTATTGATCGCTTTGTCTGTAGATTGTCACATTTCCTGCTTATTCATATGTCTAGTGACTTTAAATTTTGATATAATTTTATTTGATTTGTGTTTTCATGATATAAATTTATCATCCTTTTACATTTAACCTATTTCTGTCCTTATATTTATAGCAGAATTCTTGTACACAACATGTAATTAGGTCTTACTTTTTTATCCAATTTGACAATTACTCTGTTTGGACCATTCACATTTAATGAAAATTGATAGAGTTGGGTTTAAGTCTGCTGTGTTGCTATTTGTATGTTCCATCTGTTCCTTGTTCCCCTTTTCTTCTTTTACACATTTTTCTAGATTAATTCAGTAATGTTTATATTCCATGGTAGCTTCTTAGTTTGTGTGGTTTGGTTATTAGCTGTAATTTTTTTTTTGATAGTCACTGCCTTTAGGGTTTATAGTATACATTTTTAAAGAAGATTTTATTTATTAATTAATTAATTTATTTATTTATTTATTTGACAGAGAGAGAGATCATAAGTAGGCAGAGAGGCAGGCAGAGAGAGAGGAGGAAGCAGTCTCCCTGCTGAGCAGAGAGTCTGATGTGGGCCTCGATCCCAGGACCCTGAGATGATGATTTGAGCTGAAGACAGAGGCTTTAACTCACTGAGCCACCCAGACGCCCTAGTATGCATTTTTAAGTATTTTCAAGTAATATTGTTCCTTATCTCATATAGTACAAGAGCCTTACAGTATTATAATTTCATTTCCTCTCCCCCATCCTTTTGATACTATTTTCATACATTTTAGTTCTATATAGGTTATAAACTCAATACCCTGCTCTTATTTTTGACTATTAAATAATCCAGGATCTTTTAAGGACATTTTAAAATTAAGAAAAAGTCTTTCTGTGTTTATCCATGCACTTACTATTTCTAGACATCTTTTTTCCTTTGTATAAATGCTGATTTTCATCTGCTATCTTCTTTCTGATTGAAGAACTATCATTAAGTTTCTGTACTTCAGGTCTGCTTGTAATGAATTCTTTCAGCTAACACTTGGCTGTTCTTCAAATTTTTTTTCTGTGGTCTGTGTCACTTCTTCTTTGGGTCCTCCAATGATATGTAAATTAGGTAGTTGAAGGTCATTGATGCTGTTTTTTTTTTCTCTGTGTTTACTTTTGGTTAGATTCTGTCACTGTGTCTTCAAGTTTATTAGTCCTTTCTTCTATTTCATCTTACCTGCTTTTAACACCTATTATTGTACTTTTCACCTCACACATTGTAGTTTTATCTCTAGAATTACAGATTTGGCCTTTTTAATGCCTTCCTTATCTCTAACATTTGTAACTTTTCTTCTATATACTTGAACAAATGAAATATAGTTATAATAACTGTTAATGTTGTTGTCTACTAATTCTGTCAGCCATGTCATTTATATATCTTTTCCCATTCATTTGATTTTTCTTCTCATTATGGGCTCTATTTTTTAGCTTTCTTCATGTCTTATAATTTTGGGTTAGATTATAACTATTTTATATTTTACTTTGTTGGAATGCTGGATGTTTTTATAAATATTCTGGAGCTGAGTTTTGGGACACAGTTAAGTTACTTGAAAAATATTTAATTTCTTTTAGGCATACTTTTAAGCTTTCTTAGGTGGCACCAGAGAAGCTTTTATCTAAGCATAACTTTCCACCACTTCTACAGCAATACTGTTGTGAATGGGAACATGAATTATTTCTGACCATGTGTGAGCTCTGAGATTTTTTCCCCCCTCTGTTTCTTTTGGGAGTTTCTTTCCTCAGTCTTAGATAATTTCTGTACATGCATACTCCAAAAGTACTCAGCTGAACACTTAAGGCACTTCTCCCTCTTTTAGTAAAGATCCTCTTCAATACATGGTCACATTAGCCTTCCCAGTATCCCATCTGTATCTCTTCAAGTCAAAGAAACTACTGGGCTTCGGCTTGGTTCCCCCTCCCTTGTCTCGCATCTTGGAAGCTAACTAACTCCAGGCAGTAGGGTTGGACAATTGTCATTCTCCCCTGATTTGTCTCTCTTTTCTCATGCACCACTGTCTTCTGCCTGATATTCTATGTTTGGAAACCATTGTTTTATATGTTTTGCACATTTTAAAAGTTATTTAAGAGGGTGAAACCCGTCTCTGTTATTCTATGTTGGCTCAAATGGAGGTATATTTTGGTGTAATTTCATGTGTACAGAATGTCTCAAAAACACTTTAAGGTACTCTCATGTACCTTTTACTTATTTCCACCATTCATTTACATTTTACCATTTGCTTGCAAGTGCTCGCTTGTTCTCTCCTTTTTTCCTGGAAAATATTTTTGAGAGCAAGATCAAGACATCATGTCCCTTTATGCTTAAATATGTCAGTGTGCATATACTAAGAATAAGGACATTCTCTTACATAATCAGATTACAGTTATAAAAACCAGGAAATTTGATATTAATACAATAATGTCATCTCATCCTTTTTATCAATTGTCCCAATAATGCCCTGAATAGTAACTGATTGTTCCTGGTCCAGGATCAAATTCAAGACCCTGAATTACATTCAGTTGTCATGTCTCTTTAGTGTCTAATTTAGAACAGTTCTTTAGCCTTTATTTGTGCTTTTTGACCTTGATATTTTAAAGACTTTAAGCCATCTGCTTTGTAGAATGTTCCTCAGTTTTGATTTGTCTGGTGTTTCTTCATGATTAGATTCAGGATATGCATTTTTGGCAAGAATGCTACTGAAGTAATAGTGTATTCTCAGTGAATCTTATTAGGAGGCACATAATGTCAGTTTGCTTCCACACTGGCTGTGTTAGCTTTGATGGCTTGAAAAAAAAAATGGTGTTTTCTAAGTTTCTCTACTTAAAAAATTTCCGCATTGTAGTTAGTAGGTAACATTAGTGAAATATTTTTAAAATCTGTAAATATACAGTTATCAAACTTTTACCTACCAGTTTTAGCATCCAATAATACATTTCTAATTATCAGTCTCTATATTTATCAGTTGGATTTTACTGTTAGAAAAATCATTCGTTGCTCTCCTCTTTGTATGTTTTATGATTGCAGACTCATGGATTTTTAAATTTTATCAATGGATTATAATATATTATTCTTCTTTATTTATTTAGATGTTTGAATCATCCAGATTTGAGGAGTGAAGAATTCATCTATCTTCACCTATTATCTTTTAATAGGTCTTCATGTTTCTTTGAGTATTTTTTTAGAGATATGAGATACTCCAGGCTTTGCTTATATTTTCCCTTCATTAGCCCTGAAATCACCATTTCTTTTCTTTTGTTTTCTTTTTTAAGGTTTTATTCATTTATTTATTGAAAGAGAGAGAGAGAGAGAAAGAAAGAGTGTGCAAGTGGGGGAGGGGCAAAAGGAGAGGGAAAGAGAGAATCTCAAGCAGACTCTGCATTGAGCTGGAGCCCAAAGTGGGGATCAATCTAATGACCCTGTGATCATGACCTAAGCCAAAAATCAAGAGTCAAATGCTTAACCAACTGAGCCACCCAGGTGCTCCTGTAACATCATTTTTTTTAATGAGGTTTTGATTTCTAAATATTATTATCCCTACTGTGAACCAAAGTTATGGACATAGTGTGTGCTTATTACTGCCATTGTGCCATCATTGTAGGCCCCCCAAGTGACATATCTTGGAAAACTACACACACACACACACACACACACACACACACACACACACACACATTTTTTCAAGGACTTATTTTTCTTTTCTTTTTAAAAAATAATTTATTTTTTCAGTGTTTCAAGATTCACTGTTTATGCACCACATCTGGTGCTCCAGCAATATATGCCCTCCTTAATACCCACTACCAGGCTCACCCATCCTCCCCCCTCTCTTCCAAAAACCTCAGTCTGTTTCTCAGAGTTCAAAGTCTGTCATGCTTCATCTCCCTCTCTGATTTACCCCAGTTCACATTTCCTTTCCTTCTCCTACTGCCCTCCATATTACTCTTTATGCTCCACAAGTAAGTGAAACCATACAATACTTGACTTTCTCTGCTTGGCTTATTTCACTCAGCATAATTGCCTCCAGTCCTGTCCATGTTGCTACAAAAGATGGGTATTCATACTTTCTGATGAAGGCATAATAGTCCATTGTACATATGGACAGTACCTTCTTTATTGGTTCATCTGTTGAACGGCACCTTGGCTCTTTCCACAGTTTGGTGATTGTGGCCATTGCTGCTATGAACATTGAGGTACATCTGTATCTTTAGGGTAAATACCCAGTAGTGCAATTGCAGGGTCATAGGTGTAGCTCTATTTTTAATTTTTTAAGGAATCTCCACAGTTTTCCAAAGTGGCTACACCAACATGCATTCCCACCAACAATGTAAGAGGGTTCCCCTTTCTCCACATCCTCTCTAACACTTGTTTCCTATTCTTTTAATTTTGGCCATTTAACAGGTGTAAGGTGGTATCTCAATGTGGTTTTGATTTGAATTTCCCTGATGGCTAATGATGATGGACATTTTTTCATGTGTCTGTTAGCCATTTGTATGTCTTCTGTGGGGAAGTGTCTGTTCATGTCTTCTGCCCATTTTTTGATGTGATTATCTTTTATGGGGTGTTCATTTTGAGTTCTTTATAGATCTTGGATATCAGCCCTTTGTCTGTAGTGTCATTTGTGAATATCTTCTCCCATTCCATGGGTTGCCTCTTTGTTTTGTTGATTGTTACCTTTGCTGTACAGAAGCTTTTTATTTTGATGAAGTCCCAAAAAATTCATTTTTGCTTTTGTTTCCTTTGCCTTTGGAGACATGTCTTGAAAGAAGTTGCTGTGGCCAATGTTGAAGAGGTTACTGCCTATGTTCTCTTTTAGGATTTTGATAGAGTCCTACCTCACATTGAGGTTTTTCATCCATTTTGAGTTTATCTTTGTGTATGGTGTAAGAGAATGCTTAAGTTTCATTCTTCTGTACATAGCTGTCCAATTTCCCAACACCGTTTATTGAAGAGGATTTCTTTTTTCAACTGGATGTTTTTTCCTGCTTTGTTGAAGATTATTTGACCATAAAAGTGTGGGTCATATCTGTAGTCTCTACTCTGTTTCATTAGTCTATCACACACACATTCTTAATTCTACCTCTATCTATATATTAAAAAGCCCGAGTTTGTTCTTATATATTGAATTGGAATCAAATGCCACAGGATGTATCTTATTTTTTCTTTTCCTCATATTTTAAATCCATTCTCCCACAATGGGAAGCCTGGCTCCAGTATCCTCAATATATTCGTTAGTAGTATACTGACAAATGTTTAATACATTGCTCTTAAACAAAACAAAACAAAACAAAACAAAACAAAAAGATTTATAACATTTGGTTATTTTCATAGTGTGAATACTTCCCCCATAGCCAAATTCAATCTATTAGCTTGACTGCATCAGCAAACATAGAATTGGGGAGATATGTTCATAGTTGAGATGGGGTGAGTTAGTTGCAAAACCTATACAACATAATGTGGAATGCAGAAGAAGTGTTATTATAATTGTAAACCCATACTGCTAAAAAGCAAATATATTAACAAAAGTTCAGTATTTTATATCTTTTTGAAAATGTACATATAGTGAAATTAGTCATGTACAGTGTCAGCGAGTTTTGATTTGTAACTAACATGTATATTAAGGTACAAAACATTTTTATCACTCTGAAATGTTCTCTAATGCCTTTCCTCAGTCAGTTAGATACTCAAAGGAAATGACTTCTATTTTTTTCATCATAGATCAGCTTTCACTGTTCTATATCTTCACTATAAATAAAATTATATATACCTTTTAAAATCTGTATTTTTTTCACTCAGCAAAATATATGTCAGATTCATCCTTAATGATGCATATATAAGCAGGTTTTGTTTTATGTTACTAGATAGTACTCAATTTTTAAAATATATAATAATTTGTTTATCCATTTTCCAGTAATGGGTATTTGTATTCTTTTTACTTTATGGTTATTATGAGAAAAGTTGCTATGTTTCCATATATTTTATTTGGTAAAGAAATGTTTTTATTTCTTTTTGATATATATCTAAAAATGAAATTGCTTGTTCCTAGAGTAGATGTTTGTTTAATTTTATATGAAGTAAGCAGTTTTTTTCTTAATTGTATCATTTGTACTCATCAGCAATATATAAAATTTTGGATCAAATTCACTCTTTGCAGGCTTTTTACTTTAGCTAGTCTAATGGGTGAATGGTAGTATCTTATAGACTTCTTTTGCATTTTACTAACTACTAGTGATGTTGTGGATTTTATATGTGTTCATTGACCATTACATGTATCATTTAAGTTTTTACAAATGTAGTACCATAATGTATTTTTCATAATATTCTCTTAATTTCTTTTTAATATCTATGGGAGCTATAGTAATATCTTTTTTTCTTTTTAAAAAAGATTTCATTTATTTATTTGTGAGAGAGAGAGACACACACACACACAAGCAGGGGTAGTGGCAGGCAGAGAGAAAAGCAGACTCACTGTTGATCAAGAAGCTGGATGTGGGACTTGATCCTAGGACCCTGGGATCATAACCTGAGCTGATGGCCGTTGCCTAAGCAACTGATCCACCCAGACATCCCTATTTTTTCATTATTTCTGTTGGTAATAAAGTATTTCAGCTCTTCTATTTTTGCAAAGGCTATTTTCTGTTAGTTTTTTAAAGATATTTTGCTAGATATTCAGCTTCTAGGTTGATAGCAGTGTTATTTCACTGTTTATAAAGGTTTACTCCACTTTACACTGACTTGCATTGTTTCTGATAAAAAGTCTGTTGTTATTCTCCCTTATATTTGCTATATATGTCTTTTAAAAAAAATTCCAGTAAAGTTACCATATACTGTTGCATTAGTTCAAGTGTACTATATAGTGATTCAGCACTTCCATACAGTATCTGATATTCATTATGGCAATTGTACTCCTTAATCCCTATCACTTACTTAGCCTATCTCCACACCCACTGGCCCTCTGGCAAATCAGATAGTTTGCTATAGCTAAGAGTCTGTTTCTTGGTTTCTCTCTCTTTTTTTGCCTTTGCTCATTTTTGTTGTTCTCTAATTCTGTATATTAGTGAAATTATATGGTATTTGTCTTTCTCTGACTTATTTTGCTTAACATTATACTCTCTAGCTCCATACATGTCATTGCAAATGCCAAAACTATCCCTTTTTATGAATGAGTAATATTCCATTGTGTGTAGACACCATATCTTTTTATTCATTCATCTATCAGTGTGGACACTTGGACTGCTTCTGTATTTTGACTGTTGTAAATGATCCTGCTATAAATATAGGGGTTCATGCAGCCCTTTGAATTAGTGTTTTTTGTATTTTTTTAGTAAATACTTAATAGTGGGAATTCTGGATCATAGAGTATTTCTATTTTTAATTTTTTAAGGAAACTCCACACTGGTTAGCACAGGTACTGCTCTAGTTTGGATTCCCACCAACAGTGCATGAGAGTTCCTTTTTTGTCATCTCCTTGACAACACTTGTTGCCTCTTGTGTCTTTGATTTTAGACATTCTGACAAGTGTGAAATGATAGCTTATTGTAGTTTTGATTTGTATTTCCCTGATGATGTGTGATGTTGTGCAACTTTTTATGTGTCTGTTGGTCATCTGGATGTCTTCTTTAGAAAAATGTCTGTTCATGTCTTCTGCCCATTTTTAAATTAGATTATTTGTTTTGGGGATGTTGAGTTGTATAAGTTCTTTATATATTTTAGATACTAGTGCTGTGTTAGATGTGTCATTTGCAAATATCTTCTCCCATTCCATAGGTAGTCTTTGAGTATTGTTGGTTATTTCCTTCACTATGCACAACCATTCAATTTTGATGAATATTGAATTACTTTTGCATACCAGTAGCTTATTTTTGCTTTTTATTTCCCTTGCCTCAGGAGATATATCTAAAAATATTGCTACAGCCAATGTAGAAATTACTGCCTATGCACTCTTCTAGGATTTTTATGGTTTCAGGTCTCACGTTTTGAATTATTTCTGTATACGGTGTAAAAAAGTGGTCTAGTTTCTTTCTTTGCATATAGCTATCCAGTTTTCTGAACATCATTTGTTGAAAAGACTATCTTTTTCCCACTGGATATTCTTTCTGCTTTGTCAGAAATTAATTGGCCATATAATTATGGACTTGTTTCTGGGTTTTCCATTTTATTCCTTTCATCTATGTGTCTGCTTTTGTGCCAGTACCATACTGTTTTGACTACTGCATACTTGACTACTGATATAACTTGAAGTGTGGAATTGTGATACATCCAGCTTTGTTTTCTTTTTCAAGATTGCTTTGGCAATTTGGGATCTTTTGTGATTATGTATACATTTTAGGATTTTTTTTAAGATTTTTTATTTATTTGACAGAGAGAAACACAGCCAGAGAGGGAACACAAGCAGGGGGAGTGAGAGAGAGAGAGAAGCAGGCCTCCCGCCAAGCAGGGAGCCCAATGTGGGACTCGATCCCGGGTCTCCACGACCATGACCTGAGCCGAAGGCAGTCGCTTAACCAACTGAGCCACCCAGGCACTCAATTTTAGGATTTTTTAAATATAGTTCTGTGAAGCTGTTGTTGGTATTTTGATGGGGATTACATTAAATCTATAGATTTCTTTGGTTAGTATAGACTTTTTTTAAGTTATAACATAGTTATTTTTAACAATATTTTTTCTTCCAGTCCATGAGCATGGAATGTCTTTCCATTTCTTTGTGTCATCTTCAATTTCTTTCATAAATGTTTTATACTTTTCACTATACAGACGTCTTTGACTTCTTTGGTTAAGTTTATTCCTAGGTATATTATTATTGTTGGTACAGTTGTAAATGGGATTGTTTTCTTAATTTCTCTTTCTGTTGATGCTTTGTTAGTGTGTAGAAAGACAGCAGATTTCTGTACATTGATTTTATATCCTGCTAATTTATTGAAATCTTTATTAGTTGTACCAGTTTTTTTGGAGGAGTCTTTTGGGTTCTCTCTACATAGTATCATGACATCTGCAAATAGTGAAAGTTTTACTTATTCCTCGCTGATTTGGGTGCATTTCATTTTGTTTTGTTTTCTCGAGCTGTGGCTAGGACTTACAATGCTTTGTTGAATAAAAGTGGTGAGAGTAAATATTGCTGTGTTGTTGCTGACCCTAGAGGAAAAGCTCTTAGTTTTTTCCCTATTTAGGATATTAGCTGTGGGTTTTCATATGTGACCTTTATTATATGGAGGGATGTTCCATCTAAACCTGTTTTGTTGAGGGCTTTTATCAAGAATGGGGGTTGTACTTGTCAATGCTATTTCTGCATCTGTTGAGATGATCTTACAGCTTTTATCTTTTCTCTTATTGATGTGTTGTATCACATGGATTGATTTGTGAATATTGAATTACTTTTGCATACCAGCAATAAATCCCATTTGATTGTGGTGAATTATTTTTTTTAACATCTGGTTGGACTCTGTTTGCTAATATTTTGTTGAGGATTATTGCATCTGTGTTCATCAGAGATATTAGCCTGTAGTTCTCCTTTTTTGTGATGTCTTTATCTGGTTTTGGTATCAGAGTGATACCTCATAGAATGAATTTGGAAGTTTTCCTTCTTCTGTTTTTTGGAATAGTTTGAGCAAAATAGGTATTGACTTTTTTTTTCAGGTGTTTGATAGAGTTCACCTATGAAGTCTGGTCCTAGACTTTTGTTTAATGGAAGTTTTTTGATTACCAATTCAATCTCCTTGCTTGTAATCAGTCTTAACAAAATTTCTATTTGTTTCTGTTTCAGTTTTGGCAGCTTATATGTCTCTAGGAATTTGTACATTTCTTCTATGTTGTCTAATTTGTTGGCGTACAGTTTTTCATAATATTCTCTTATAGTTGTTTGTATTTCTGTGGAGTTGGTGGTTATTTCTCTCTCCTCTTTCACTTGTGATCTTGTCTGTTTTCTTCTTTCCTTTCCTTTTTTTATGAGTCTGGGTGGGTATGTATCTATTTTGTTCATCTTTTCAAAGAACCATTTTTTCATAAAACAGATCAATGAAAATAGAAGTTCTTGAGATAGGCCTGCATTGCCCTACAATTTCCCTCTTAGAACTACTTACTTTTGCTGCATCCCAAAGGTTTTGGACCATTGTGTTTTCATTTTTGCTTTTTTCCACATGCTTTTTAATTTCTTTGATTTTCTTGGTTGACTGATTCACTGTTTAATAACGTGTTATTTAACCTCCATGTGTTTATGATCTCTCCAGGTTTTTTCTCACAGTTGGTTTCTAGTTTCATAGTGTTGTGGTCAGAAAAGATGCATGGAATGACCTCAGTCTTTTTGACTTTGTTGACACTTGTTTTGTAGTCTACTATGTGACTATTATACAGAGTGTTCCATATACACTTGAAAATAATGTGTATTCTGCTTTAGAATGGAATGTTCTGAATATATCTATTAAATCCATCTGGTCCAGTATGTCGTTCAAAGCCACTGTTTCCTTGTTGATTTTCTGTTTGGATAATCTGCCTATTGATGTAAGTGGGGTATTAATGTCTCCTACTATTATTGTGTTATTATCAATTAGTTCTTTTTTATTATTTACTGTTTCATGTTCTTAGGTGCTCATACGTTGGGTGCATAAATAGTTACAAGTGTTCTATTTTCTTGTTAGATTGTTTTATTATGTAGTGTTCTTTGTCTTTTTTTACAGATTTTGTTTTAAACTCTATTTTGTCCAATAGAGGTACTGTTACTCTGGCTTTGTTTTGGCATCAATTTGCATGGTAAATGTTTTTCTATCCCCTCACTGTCAATCTTCAGATGGCTTTAGGTCTGAAGTGAGTCTCTTGTAAAGACAGCATGTAGATGGGTTTTGTTTTTTAAACGCACGGTCACTCTGTCTTTTGATTGGAACACTTAGTTTATTTACATTCAAAGTTGCTATTGATAGATATTTATGTATGCCATTTTATTACTTGTTTTGTGGTCCTTTTTCTAGTTTTTCTCTGATCCTTTTCTTCTCTTGCTGTCTTTCATGGTTTGCTTATTTTTTTTAGCAATATACTTGGGTTCCTTTCTCTTTATTGTTTGCATATTTATTACCGTATTTTTAATTTGTAGTTACCATTCAGTTTATATAATAACATTTTCCACATGTAACGGTTTATATTAAACAGACGGTTGCTTATTTTTTTAGCTCATTCTTAACTCCTCTCCCCTTCATGTTGCACATATTTGGTATCATCTTTTACTTCCTTTTCCTTCGTGCTTCCTGTTTTTCTCACTCTTAGTTAGTTTTTGTTTCCCTTTTTGTTTCCCGTAAGGGAGTCCCCTTAACATTTCTTGTAGGGCTGGTTTAGTGGTCATGATTTTTTTTTAAGATTTATTTATTTGTTTGAGAGAGAGTGTGAGAGAATGCAAGCAGGGGGAGTGGCAGAAGGAGACGGAAAGAAGCAGATTCCTTCTTGAGCATGGAGCCTGATGTGGAGCTTAATCTCATGACCCTGAGATCATGGCCTGAACTGAAGTCCAGAGTTAGACACTTAACTGATGGAGCCACCCAGGTGCCTTAGTCATGAATTCTTTTAACTTTTGTTTGTCTGAGAGAGTCTTTATCTCTTCTTCTATTCTAAATTATAGCCTTGCTGGATAAAGTATTCTTGGCTGCAGGTTTTTCTCTTTCAGCAAGTTGAAAACATCGTGGCACACCCTTCTGGGCTGCAAAGTTTCTGCTGAAAAATCAACTGATAGCCTTATGGGATTTCCTTTGTATAAAACTGTGTTCTTTTCTCTTATGGTGTTTAAAGTTCTTTCTTTATCACTATTTATTTTTTTGCCATTTTTATAATTATGTGTCTTGGTGTGGACCTCCTTGGGTTGAATTTGTTGGGTGATCTCTGTTCCTCCTGAATCTGATCTGTTTCCTACCCCAGATTTGGGAAGATCTCAGCTATTATGTCTTCAAATACATTTTCTGTCCCCACCTCCTTTTGGGATCCCTATAATGTGAAATGAATTCACTTGACAAAATTACTGAGTTCTCTAAATCTGTTTTCATTGTGCCATATTTGTTTGCCTCTCACCTGTTCAGCTTGATTGCTTTCCATTACTGTATCCTCCAGATCACTGATATATTCCTCTGCTTCCTGTAGCCTACTATTTTCCATCGGTTGTATTTTTGATTTCATTTATTGAGTTCTATATCTCTGGTATGTTAGTTTTTTATCTCGTTGTCAAGGGTCTCAATGATATTCTCCAGACCCTTTTCTGAAGTCCAGTAACTGCTTTATGATCATTACTGTAGATTCTGTAACAGGCATATTACTTATATCTCTTTCACTTAGATCTCCTACTGTGATTTTTGTCATGTTCTTTCATTTGGGACATATTTCTCTGTCTCCTCATTTTGTCTACCTCTCTGCATCTGTTTCTCTGTGTTAGGAAAGTCAGCTATGTCTTGTACTCCTTACTAGTGGCTTTATGAAGAAGAGGTCCCATAGTGCAGTGAGTGTCCCCTGTTCCCCAGAACCTGGCACGTCAGGGGAGTCTCCTATATGTGTATCTTGCATCCTGCTATTGTACCCAAGTTGCTTTTTTTCAATCCAGGTATCTTCACTGACTCTTTGCCTGTTGTGGTCTGTGCTTGCTCTCTGTGATGTTAGTGAGATCCAGGCAGGTTGGATCTTGGGGGGGGGGGGCTTGATAGCAGAAGTGCTCAGGAGAAGGGTGATGATGTTAGCAAAATTTTCAGCTGCTAGTCCTCTGAAGTGTAGTTGGGGGGGGGTGGCATGCAGAAGTAGTGGCTTGGTGTTAACAAAAATTGCCCTGTACCCAGGGCTGAGGCCAGTGGGTTTGGAGTGAGCAAGTCCTCAGGAGAAATACCTGGGCAGTTTGCATGGCTAGCAGCTTAGGTAGCAAGTATTTGTGTTGTGCTACCTCCTGCAAACAACTATGTTGTGAGATTGGGAAGCAAAATGGTGCCTGCCTGATCCTTTGTTTCCACAGAAGTCCCCAACACATTTCAAAATCAGTATAAACAGATCTTCTTACCATTGTACAAGCTGTTGCTTCTATGTTGCCTCTCCTTGGGCAACAGCCCTCTTTAAGAGCAGGGACCTGGCTATTACTTCCACTCACTGCTTGCCTAGTGATGAGTCAGCTAACTTTTAAAGCTCCATGCATAAAGTCCTACTCATTATGCAAGCTCATAAAATTCAGCTCCTCTGGTTTTCAAGGCCTGATGTCATGGGGATTCATTTATCCCTGGGGGCTCCCTACTGTTTTCTCCTCCTTGCACCCACAGTTCCCTCCATCCTGCAGGCAGCTCCTGACCACTGTTTTTACCTTCCCTAATCTCTCCGATGCAGCTTCTTTTATATATTTGGTTGTGGAATTTGTTTTGTCAGTCTTCAGCTTGCTCTCTGGTTTATTGACTTGGACATGAATGATACCTAGTTGTAAATATGGGCAGGATGAGCTTATTTTACTCTACCATCTTTCTGGTATACCTCTTACAATGTCTGTTGTTTTCTGGATGCCTTTAAGATGTTCTCAGTATCACTAGTGTTGAGAAATTTGATTATAATTGCCTTTTTGTGTGTGTTTTTTTTTTGTGCTTAAGATTCATTGAGATGCTTGAATATATAGGCTTATATCACTTTTATCAAATATGAAAAACTTTCAGGTTTAATTTATTTAAAATTTTTTTCTGTTCTTTTATTTCTATTGAGGACTCCATTTCTGTGTATCTTAGGATGCTTGAAGTTGTGCCACAGCTTACAAATGACCTGTTCATTTATTTCTGTTTTTAATAGTTTTTATAGCTATGCCTTTAAGTTTACTAATATTTTCTTCCACAATGTCTAATGTGCCATTATCCATATCTAGGGTATTTTCCATCTCACATATGTTAGGTTTAATTTCTAGAATTTTGATTGAGCTCTTATAAAACATCTTCCAAGCCTATAGTAAGCATTTGAATTTTTCCTCTAGCTTCTTGAATATGGGGCATAGAATTATAATAACTGCTTAAAAAACATTATCTACTACTTATATCATCTGTATCTTTTAGGGAAATAGTTTAGATTCATTGTTTCATTTTGTTTTTATTGCTATGAGTCTTCTGCCTACCACTCTACTTCTTTTCATGGTTCTAATATTTGATTGGTTGTCATACATTGTAAATTTTGCCTTGTGGATGCTAAGTTATTTTTATTATTATAAGCACTATTGAGAGTTTTGTTTTTTTTCTCCCCTGATGCAGTTAATTTACTTGGAGATGGTTTAATCCTTTTAGTTCTTGACTTTAATCTCTGTTATTGTGGGAGCAGGTCAGTGTTCAGTCTTGGGCTAATTTTGCTCCACTATTGAGTCAACACAATTACACCATTCTTATGATTCTACTTGATGTTCCTTGGATTATGAGGTATGTCCACTCTGGCAAGTAAAACTATCATCAGACCAAGGTCCTCTGGGGACTGTTTCCCTGGTTGATTCTTTCTCTAACCTTGACATGAATGTTAGGATAAACACTCTGAATATTTGAGAGAGCCTTCTCACTCTTGTTCTTTTTTTCTCTCACTGCTTCCCCTCTCCCCAGCTCTCTCCTTTGTGATACTCTTACCTGTATACTCTAGCTATCCTTGCCTCCCCACTCCCATCTCTAGCTCATCAATTTAGAAAGACCAATAGGTTCTGTCTGGGTTCTTTCTTTTTACCCAATAGTCAGGAAGCTGTCTTTAGGCCCTTGGATCAAGATTTAATAAGGTTTACTTCATTTGTTTCCATTTTCTCAAAGACCTCTTCTTTTCACTGGTTTATATCCAGTGTCTTGAAAAACATTGTTTCATGTATTTCTTCAGGTTTTTATTTATTCCATGTGGGAAAGTAAATCTGGTCTCTGTTATTCTATTTGGGTGAAAATAGAGGTCCATATGTTTTTTAAAAATTTAAGTGAGGAGGAAAATGGCAGAGTAAGGAAATCCAAAAGTCTATCATTCCAAAAAAAAAAAAAATCAATGAAAAAAAACCTGTTAAAAATTGACTGGGTCAACATTTTAGGAACTCTTGAAACTAACAAAAGCTTGCAGAAACCAGGGGATACTTACTCAAGAAAACCTAGCTTGTGAGGCACCTGGGTTGTTCAGTCAGTTAAGGTCATGATCCCAGGGTCCTGGGATTGAGCCGTGCACTGGGCTCCCTACTCAGTGGGAAGTCTGCTTCTCCCTATTCCTCTGCCTGCCATTCTGCCTACTTGTGCTCTCTCTCTCTGTCAAATAAATAATTTTTAAAAATTTTAAAAAAAAGAAAGAAAACCCAGCTTGATCTAAATAAAATACAGTGGGCTTTGTGATATTTTAAACCTCCCTGATCCCATCCCCTACTCTCTAGCTCAGTGGTATCCTTGAAAATAATAGTTTATATTCTGGCACCAGAGGGAGAAGAATGGATTTCATTAAAAAAAAATTGTAGGTTTTGGTCTGTCTTTTGCCTCCTTGGTAGGTCAGCTCAAAAGTCTTGCATTCATTTTTCCTAACACAGTATTATCTGTAGCAGCTACCCAAGGTGCATTTGTCAAAAATGTTTATAGCCAAAAATACTAGTTATTGCTTCCAGAAGCAATATATAACAGTTAAAGTAATTAATACCTAATAAAACACTTGAGGGAGAGATTGAGAAATGAGATGTTTCAGGGAATAAGGAACTGGAAAAACCCTGATATATTCTTTAAAATGTGCATGCCGAGGACTGTGCATACACTCAAAAAAGACGTGAGGAGGTCCTAATCTGTCAGTTATGTCTGATTTTCTGCCTTTGTTCAGGCAGGAAGTGAAGGTTAAGGCAGAGATGTAAGTTATGTGGCTAACTGTGGAAGACACACATACATATAGAGCCCATCCGTAAGACTGGGAAGTTTTCTAGGTTCTACACCTTTAGGGAAGGGAAATCCATGTCCCATCACTATCTGGCCATTAAGCTAATGGAACAGAGACTTCAGTGGCCTCACATGACAAAACCTATAGATTTTACAAAATTAACTCAAAAAGTCACTAAACAAGCAACCAGCAATAACTACAACAAAGACGAATGGCAAATCTCTGGAAGGGGAGCACAGAATCTGATTTCCAGAGTTGCTATATCATATTATTCAAAATGTCCAGTTTTCAACAATTAGAAGTTTGGCAAAGAAATGAGAAATTCTGACTCATACACAGGAAAGGGAAGTTAATCATCAGAAACTGCTCTAAAGAAGTATGGACATTAAACTAACTGGACAGTGACTTGAAATCAGATATCTAAATATGTTTAGCTTAAGGAAACCATTTGCAAAGAAAAATGATCAGAGCCTAAAAGACCTAGGGGATACTATCAAGCATACAAACATATGCATAGTGAGAGGCCTAGAAGGAGAGGAGAGAAAGAAAGGGGAGGAAAGAATATTTGAATGAGTGAATAATGAGTGAAATCATCCTAGAATTGATGAAAAATTTCAATGTGCACATCTTAGAGTCTCAGTGAACTGGAAGTAGATAAACTCAAATGGATCCACACTAAGATGCATTATAATGAAACTGTTGAAAGGCAAAGAATATTGGAAATAGCAAGAAAAGTGACTCATTATAAACAAAGGATCCTTAATGAGATTAGCAGCCATTTTCTCATCAGAAACCATAGAGTCTAGAAGGCATCAATATGATATATTCCAGGTGCTGGAAAAAAAAATATCATGCAAGAATTTTATCAAGCAAAATTATCCTTCAATGATGGGCAAATTAAGACATTTGTATTTTTGTTTGTACTCTTTTTTTCCTAACTTATTTAAATGATAGCTACATAAAACTATAATTATAATCTATGTCAATGCACACACAATGTAAAAAGACATAATTTGTGACAATAATTACATAGGGAGGGAACAGACTATATAGGCAAAAGTTTTTATGTACAGAAAAGTAGGTACTGGATTATAAGTTAGAATTGTAATAAGTTAATACTGTTATAAATATGTTCATACACAGGGCATCTACTAAGAAAATAAAACTATATAATAAAAGAAATAAAAGTGGGGTTCAAGTGATACACTAGAAAATATTTAACACAGCATAAGAGCAATGGAGGAATTGAGGAACAAAACTGAAGTGACATAGAAAATAAACAGCAAAATGGCAAAAGTAAATCCTTATCAGTAATGATAAATATAAATAGATTTAAACTCTCCATTTAAAAGGCAAAAATCATGATTCAACTGCATGGTGTCTTTAAGAGATTCACTTTAGATTTAGATATTCAAATAGGTTGAAAATAAAAGTACTGTCATGAAAACAGTATACAAAAGAGAGCTGGAGTAACTATACTAACATACATATTACTTTCTTTTTTTATTTAAGGAGAAACAGATTTTTAATAAGATGACTGCTACATTTTTCTGTGGGCTATATTATTTTTCAGAATTTAAAAAATTACCAATTGATTATTTTAGTCAGTATTTTGGTGTACTAGGAATGCTACTAAATGGGGTAAGGAACTGAAAGAAATGTAGGGCAGTGACTCAGTAATTCAGTTGGACATCAGATCAAAGGCATTCCAGTTTACTAGAACTGTGTTGCAAATACTAGACAAAGACTTTCAAACAAATACACTGTGCAGTCTTGAGTAAGGCACTATGTTCATAGAAAACGTTCAATTCTCATTGAGGTTATAGTGGTCTCAATTTTACCACCAACTTTTCTTAAGCTGCAGTTTTGTCTTTACTCCATAACTTTTTCTTTGTGTTTGATGCTGCTCTTAAAAATTTCCAAACTTCTCGACTAATCTGGTGTGCTGAGCCCACTTTGATATCTTTGCAGCATCTGGCAATTCTCTTTTTATTTATTTATTTATTTTTATTTTTACTAAAATTTTTTTTCCAGAGTTCCAAGATTCATTCCCCATTCCCCACACCCAGTGCTCCACGCTTTAGGTGTCCCCAGTACCCACCACCAGGCTCTCCCATCCCTCCACCCCCCTCCCTCCAAGTCTCTCAGTTTGTTTCTGTGTTCAAAGTCTCTGTTGTTTCATTTCCCCCCTAGATTACCCTAGTTCACATTTACTTTCTTTCTCCCACTGTCCTCCAGTTTACCCCTCATGCACCGCAAGTAAGTGAAACCATGCGATACTTGACTTTCTCTTCTTGGCCTATTTCACTCAGCATAATCTCTTCCAGTCCAGTCCATGTTGCTACAAAAGTTCGATATTCATCCTTTCTGATGGAGGCATAGTATTCCATTGTATATATGTACCACATCTTCTTTATCCATTCATCTGTTGATGGGCACCTTGGCTCTTTCCACAGTTTGGCAGATGTGGCCATTGCTGCGATAAACATTGGGGTGCATATGGCCCTTCTTTTCACTACATCTGTATCTTTGGGGTAAATACCCAGTGCAGTTGCAGGGTCATAGGGTAGCTCTATGTTTAATTTTTTAAGGAATCTCCACACTGTTTTCCAAAGCGGCTGCACCAGTTTACATTCCCACCAACAGTGTAAGAGGGTTTCCCTTTCTCCGCAGCCTCTCCAACACTTGTTGTTTTCTGTCTTGTTAATTTTGGCCATTCTGACTGGTGTAAGGTGGTGTCTTAGAGTGGTTTTGATTTGAATTTCCCTGATAGCTAGTGACGCTGAACATTTTTTCATGTGTCTGGTAGCCGTTTGTATATCTTCTACAGAGAAGTGCCACTTCATGTCTCTTGCCCATTTTTTGATGTGTTCATCTTTTTTTTGGGTGTTGAGTCTGAGTAGTTCTTTATAGATCTTGGATACCAGCCCTTTGTCTGTAGTGTCATTTGCAAATATCTTCTCCCATTCTGTGGGTTGCCTTCTTTGTTTTGTTGATTATTTCCTTTGCTGTACAGAAGCTTTTTATTTTGATGAAGTCCCAGAAGTTCATTTTCGCTTTTGTCTCCTTTGCCTTTGGAGACGTGTCTTGAAAGAAGTTGCTGTGGCCAGTGTCAAAGAGGTTACTGCCTATGTTCTCTTCCAGGATTTTGATGGATTCCTGCCT